>PVJN01002462.1:0-117284 GCA_004026805.1 Lasiurus borealis | reverse complement strand
TCCACATATTTCTGGTTACCATGGGGTTACGATAATGGATGGGACTGATGGTTATCTCTGGGTTAGTTTCTGGAGACATCTGGACCATGTCTCTGGTCGCAATTTTGCTACAGTCTGTCTTGTTACACAAGATTATCAGCCTGCACCTGGATTACAGCATCCTAGGAGTTTATGCTCTGTTCTCAACCCTGAGACTGTAATTACAGGATGTAACTGGGGGATATGATTTTAAGCTGAGCTGTGTTAACTCCGGCCCAATCCTGATTTTTGCAACCTTACAAAAATTCTTACATTGTCTAGGAATAGTATAAATTACAGATTATATGTGAACTCTAAAAAATGGCAATGCATGTTATAGTTTTCAGTAACCACTAAAATGGGTAAAAGATATAATTTCCAAGTGAGTAGAGGAAAAAATGAGGGAAAAATATCCAAATAAACAGCAGACCAGAAACAAGAGAAAAATAACATCCTATATAATAAAAGCCCAGTGACTGAAATGGTTGAATGACCAAAATGATCAGAGACCAGAATGACCACAGCCCCTCGCCCAGGCCAGCCTTACCCCCCAAAGAGACCCCTACCCTGTTTGAGGCCATGGCTGACTAGCAAACCCATGGCCCCTCATCCAGGCCAGCCCTGCCCCCCATAGGGGACCCCCAAAACCTAATCAGGGATGTGGCCAGCATGCAAACTCCTGGTGGCCCCTCTCCCCAGCTAGCCCCATCTCCCAGCAGAAACCAATATCTTAATCCAGGGCCCCCATTATGGCAGGCCATCTTTCCTTCACTCATGCACCAAGCTTCTATCCTATATTATAACAGGGTAATATGCAAATTGTCCCTAATGGCAGAATGAGGAGAATAACCGCTTGACCAGTCACTATGAGGCAAACTGACCACCTCTTGGTCCCTTTTTCTGGCCGGAAGGTTCTGATTGCCTGATGGCAAATAGGGACCTGAGGGTGGGTGGTGGAGGACATGGGAAACACCAGGCCAAGGCTTCTGTCCTGCCAGTAGCTCCATACACAGAGAGAAACCTGCAGCAAGAGTGAGGCCAGCAAGTGGGTGGGAACAATTGTCCTCTCGGTCCCTTACCCTGGTTGTCAGGCACCAATCACCCGATGGTGAATGGGGAACCGAGGTGGGGATCAGTGTGGGGCAGTACCCTCTGCAGGAAGATGGCCCAGAGTGCAGGCCAGGCCTAGGGACTATACATGTGAATGAATTTTGTACATTGGGCCTTTAGTAGAATGAATACAACATTAAGATCCAATAGGCAAAGAGAGAATTTAAGTACAATATTCTAGTGATTACAGTGGTACCTCAAGATAGGAGTTTAATTCATTCCATAACCTTGAGGCGTGGGAAACTATGAGACGCTCGAGTCGAGGTAAACTAGTGGGTCGTGTGCATCTGGCCGATCCCCGCGATTACTCCTATCTCAAATGTTGCTTGGATTTCAAAACAAAAATCGCCCTCTTGACGGCTCGTATCTCAAAAATCTCATATGTTAGGGCACTCGTATCTTGAGGTACCACTGTATATAAAAAGTAAAGGGGATACATGTCCCATATGAAAGATAAAAACAATTAGAATGAAATTTTTAAGCCAACTTTTTGGTATTTGCTATTAATACATCTAAAAGTAAAGAATACATCAAATGAATACTTTAAAAAATGGGAAAAGATATCACATGCTAAAGAAATAATCCAACTTACACTGCAAATATAATCAAATACTTAAGGAAAAAATACTAATATTACACAAACTGTTTTAGAGAGTAGAAAATCAGGAATATTCCACAACTCATAAAGTAATATAAGCCTATTCTCTATATTAAACTACTATAAAAAAATTCTAATCAAATATCAAATAGATTTTGGCAATATAAATACAATAATGTGGAAGTTGGCATAATCATAGTACTTTATTCAGTTCCCATCAAGAGGTAGAGATTATTTTCCACCCAATAAAATTATTAAAATCAAGTTGACCATGTTACTTGTCATGGCCACTGAGACATTGATGGATATAATGCAAACAAAAGCTTAAAAGGCTCTTGAGTATTGAATCTTGCTATTCTTGCTAACCTGCTTCTATGTGAACAAACTTGGCTACACCCACTGGATGACTTGGCTAGTCACCTCCATTGTCACAGTAGAAAGCCAGCCACTTGTCATATATGGGAGGTCACTTAGAAAGCTGTATTCCCCAGACAATTCAAAATTACCTGCAGATATACTGGAGCCCAGCTCAAACCTGTCCTAGGTTAGAAAACCCAGAAAATTTGTAACCTAAATAAATTTATGTCCTTTTTTAAAAATATATTTTATTGATTTTTTTACAGAGAGGAAGGGAGAGGAGTAGAGAGTTAGAAACATTGATGAGAGAGAGAGATTGATCAGCTGCCTCTTGCATGCCCCCCATTGGGGATGTGCAACCAAGTACATGCCCTTGACCAGGATCAAACCTGGGACCGTTCAGTCCACAGACCGACGCTTTATCCACTGAGCTAAACCAGTTTCGGCAATTTTTGTTCTTTTAAACCACAATTGTTAACTGTTACAGCTATTATATCTGATCATATTATATTTACGGAATGATGGAGTCTAGGATTTCCTATGTATAAGAACAAATCTACAATCAAAGACACATGATATATTTTTTTTCTTTTTTATTTGAATTGCTTTTATTGGTTTCCTTAAATGATTGTTCTGGCTAAGACTTCCCAGACTATGTTGATTGGAGTGGTGAGAGAGAGCACTCTTATCTTGTTTATGATCTTAGGGCAAAAGTTTTAGCCTTTCATCATTAATCATGATGCTAGCTGTCGCATATGGTCATTATTGTATTGAAGTATGTTCCTTCTAAAACCATTGTTCAGTATTTTTATCATGAAAGGGTGTTATATTTTTTAAGTGCTTTGTCTCAAAATATTGTGATTATTATAGACTAGAGGCCCTGTGCACGAATTCATGCATCAGTGGGGTCCATTGGCCAGGCCTGCAGGATTGGGATGAAACCGAATCTCTGACATTCCCTGAGGGCTCCTGGATTACAAGAGGGTGCAGGCCAGGCCAAGGGACCACACACATGCATAGTCACAGGGCCAGGAAGGTTGGCCCACTGGGGAGAGATCATGGAAGAGCTCCACAGCATGTCCAGTCCATCTCACTCAGTCCCTATCAGCTGGACTCTAGCAGTAAGCTAATCTACCAGTCAGAGCATCTGCCCCCTGGTCGCCAGTGCATGTCTTAGTGGCTGGTAGGCCAGTCAACTGTATGCCCCCTGGTGGTTAGTACATGTCATATCAAACAGTTGAGCAGCCTTATCATATCATTAGAATATTACACTTTGATTGTTTGAAAGGATGATTGGATGACTGGACACTTAGCATATTAGTCTTTTATTATACAGGATATTTATCTTTCATTCTATTAATGCAGTGTGTCACATTTCATTTATTGATTTATGTCTATTGAACCATCCTTGTACCACAGGGACAAATCTCACTTTATGGTATATAATTCTTTTAATATGCCTTTGAATTTACTTTGCTAAGATTTTATTGAAAATTTTTGTTTCTATATTTATAACAAATATTGGTCCGTAGTTTCCTTATAGAATCCTTATCTGACTTTGGTACCAGGGTAATGCTGGCTTCAGAAAAAAATGAGTTTGGGAATGTTCCCTATTCTTTAATTTTTGGAAAAAGTTTGAGAAACTTTGGCACTAATTTTTCTTTATATGTTTGGTCAAATTCACCAGGAAAACTAGTCCTGAACTTTCCTTTGTTGGGAGATTTTTTTTTTATTATTACTGAATCTCATTTTATTTATTTTCTCATTATTGGTATGTTCAGGTTTTATATTACCTCATGATTTAATCTAGATAAATCATGTGTTTCTAAGAATTTATCCATTTCTTCTAAGTTGCTCAATTTATTGACATATAATTGTGTATAGTAGATTCTTATTATGTTTTGTATTTATCTGGTATCAGGTGTATTGTCTTCTCTTAAATTTCAGATTTTACTTATTTTTTTCTCGCTTTTTTTTTTAGTTAGTATTGATAAAGGTTTTTCTATTTTATTTTATCTTTTCAAAAAATCAGCTCTTGATTTTATTAACTCTTTTTATTGTTTTTCTGGTCCCTATTTAATTAATTTCTGCTCCAATTATTGCTATTTCTATCTTTGGACTTTTTTTTTTTCTTGTTCTATTTCTAGTTCCTTGAGGTATAAAGCTTTTAAGTTAAAATGTTTTATTTTTTTTCTTAAAGTATGCATTAATTGCTATAAGCTTTCCTCTTAGAACTCCATTTGCTGCATTCCATAAGTTTTGGTATGCCATATTTTCTTTTTTATTTGCTTCAAGATATTTTTTCCATCAATTTCTTTTTAACCTAATGTTTTCTTACAAAGTATGCTTAATTTCAACCTATTTATGAAGTTTTCAGCTTTTCTCCTGTGCTTAAGGCTAAAGCAAACAGTAATTAGTATATTAATGAAAAAAAGAATCATTGAAAGGCCAATGAAATTTTATATTCAGCAGGGCTGAAAATCAGCATAATATTGCCCTGCTGTAGGTTCAATGGCTTAAGGCAATTTTCTAACCTAATAATACCTATACTGTTTACCAAACTTTACCTTTGATTTTTCTGTATGCATTGCTAAAGGCAAATGTGTATTCAAGTGAATAAAAAGCAAACAGGACCCAGAAGTCAATGTGTATTTTTAGGAATGAGACCTCACCTGGCTCCTAATTTCTTCTAAATTCATATTTCTTGCATAGCATTTTCATTTGTGTGTTGGCCCTTCCTTCAGGCCCTGAACCTTCACCATGGAGGTAGCAACACTTCTATTACTTTTGTTTCATACCACTGTGTTTGTAAAAGATACTTGGCCTGATTATAGTCTTCTTAAGTTTATTAGAACTTCTTTTGTGACATACAATATGACCTATCCTGGAGAGTGTTTCATGGATATATTCTGCTTCTGTTGGATGAATATACAAGTTCTTTTCAGTTCTCTGCATGAAGCAAAACCACATCCTGACCTGGTATAAGAATTAACTTGCATGATACAGAGATCTTTTACTTTGAGTTCAAAATATAGGTTGTTTCTAAGTTTTGGATTGTCTCCAAAGGGTAGCGGGCATAAGCCATCAATAGGGCATCCCCAAGGACTCTTGGACTGTGGGAGGATTCAGGTTGGGCTGAGGGATCCCTTCCAGTGCATGAATTTTTGTGCACCTGGCCTCTAATTAAGTACTATAATTGGGAAGAAATGTGTAAGGTAGATATAGAATGCTATTTCTTGATACAAATATTAGATTTTAAATGTATTTGTTTGGTGATAATTTTTTGAGCTATTCAGTTACAAATAATTTGAAAAAGTGGTTGCACAGAAATAGAAAGTAAAGCAGAACAACACCTCTCTCTCTCTCTCTCTCTCTCTCTCTCTCTCTCTCTCTCTCTCTCTCTCCAAACCAAGAAATAAAAGAGAAAGTTGTTATACTAATTAGATTTTTATATTTTAATACCTCATAATTCTGATAAGTCTCATCAATATAAGAAAGACCAAAGATGTAGGTTAATCACTTTTACTAACTTATAAACACATAAAGGAATACCAAACATCTCATATGACTTTAAAATTACCAGTGGTTTTCAAATGTGCTTTGACCCTTTAATGATTGCTTTAAAGCTCTAAAATAGATACTCTAAATAAGATTAATATATAGCCACATTTTCAGTCAGTTTCTTTTAGTATTTAACTTTAAGCTGTTAAATGAAGAAAAGGTCACCATTTGTTTTACACTATTGACTAAGAGAAATCTATGATTTTTAAAACAACCAGTTGTTCCCTAGCAAAATTCTCAGAGTATTAGTTATATCTTCTTGCCATTTATAAGCATTAGTTAATGAGAAACTTTGTTATGTATGATTGTGACTGTCAGCCATTTCTGCAAAATTAACCACAATAAAGAAATATTTTCAGTGCTCTAAAATAAAATGAACAAACTATGATAACATATTGGTCAGACCTTGTTACACAATAAAAGTCAGTTTCATAAATGATCCACTCTTTCTGAAATTAGTTCTATCTCTTTCTCATACATTCAAAACTACCCAACTTCTGAATACAAAATATATTTCTTTCTTTTAGTTCTGACATTAACCTGAACATATTCTAATTATCCAATAAGATATACCATTATAAATTAATGATTTACCCTGCATATTTACCCTATATGTTTCTATTAGTATGTCTTTGTTTAAATATATCATATAAAAATATATAACCATTAGTTTCACCTCATTAATATTAATATTTAGATTTTCCAGAGTAACTTAAATGATGCTTTTATTTGTTATACTATTATAAAACAGTGGGCAATTAACTACAGTTGAAGGTGGTGAGCAGTGGTTGGATCCTGAATATAATTATAGGGTATTTTAAGGAGAATCAAGAGTAAGTCCAGATTTATTTGCCAACAAAATATTAAATTGGAGTGGAAACAAAAATAGATCTTTGTCTATTTGTTTGGAAAGTAGAATGCTTAGAATTGAGATTACTAAAATTGCATATTTTTATAACTATAAGGTTTACATAGGATTTAACAATGAGTGCCCTAGTTGGGATAGAGAATAGGATTATTAAAGGAAAGTAGGTTAAGAAACTGAATAACTGGGTTATCAAAAGATAGTCTACATTAAGGTGGAAAGTATGGTGAAAAACAACAGAAAGTTTTTCAAAGAGATTGATAGTGTGTTTAGAGCTAAATTTTTTATAGGACACTAATGTCCATAAAGTCTAGAAGACTTCCAAGATGGTACAATGTACAGTGTAATTAGATGACATAAATTTCCAAGCTGGATTATTGAGAGGAAGAAGTCTGGCAGGAGGCAAAATGGGGAAAGAAAGTCATCCAGTCCCCTTCAGGTCTGAGGTAAAAGAGTTGTAGAAAAAAGAAAATATTTACTGCAAAAAAGCACTGTAGGAAAATAAACTGCTGTAGAAAGTAAAGGTATATTCAAAAGAGAGACTAGGACATTTTGAATTTGGTTAATTACTGACCATGTGCAATGAAAGGGTGTCAAAGGCTGTGGAAAAGAAAAGATGGGTTTTGCAAAGAGGTTGAATGTAGGTTTTCAACATAGGTTGAATATAGTTCTTGAAAATAGGATTATGAGGGATGTTCTGACTGTGATGTGATTAGTTTGAATGGTCTTCAGTTTTATAATTGTCTGAGGCTATGCATTTTTAGAGGTGGAGGTGGAAATACTTGTCAATTACACACAAAATTCTGGTTCTGTCATTTGAATTCTACTGGGATTTATATATTGACAAAAAACCTCACATACTCCAAACATGAGTCACCTATTAACTTTTGGCCAAGGAATATTAGCCAACTAAGCATTAAATTCACTCATTCATTCATTTCAAAATGGTTTTTGTTTGTTTGTTAATTGAATGGCTTCAGTACTGAAGGTAGAGTAATGAGCAAACAGAAAATTCCTGCTACTAATAATGGAGCTTAGATTTTAGTTGGGGTGGTTGTGTTGGAGATAAACTAAACACATATAAAAATATCAGATAATAATAGGCATAAAACTAAAGTAAGATATGTAATAGACTATTAGCAAGGAGCTATTTTAGATGACGGCATCAGAGAAGGCCTTTCTGGAGAGGTAACTTTTAACATAAAACTGAATGAAATGAGAGGTTGAGCTATGTGACACCTCGAATAAAAGCCTTGAAGCAGGAAAAAAAATTGTGCAAAAACCCCATGACAAGAATGTGTTTGGCATCTTTGAAAATGTGTCTATAAAATGAACTTGGCTAGGGAGGGTGATTAGAGACTAAGTAATAGCCTATGAATCAGAGAAGAGTCAGATTCTATAACTCAGAATTTCCCTGTTTCAGCACTATTAACATTTGTACTCATTTGTGTACTATGGAAAGCTTTTCAGCAGCTCCAATCTATACATATTAGATGCCATTATATCCCTTCCTCGAGTTGTGACAACCAAAAATGTCTCCAATCATTATGAAATACCCTACAAGAAGCAGTAGGATCAAAGTTGCCTTCAGTTGAGAACCACTACTGTAGAATTTAAGGAAATCATTAAAGGTTTTATAAAGAAAAAGGGGGAAATCTGATTTAAATATCTAAAAGATAACTCTACTAGTAATTGCTGGGTGGAAATTTAATTATATGGGATAAACAGTGGAAACAAGCTTAACATTTCAGATAATCTTTCTTTCCCTCTTTCTTTCTTTCTTTCTTTCTTTCTTTCTTTCTTTCTTTCTTTCTTTTTTTCTTTTTCTTTTTCTTTTTCTTTCTTTCTCTTTTTTTCTTTTTCTCCCTATCTTTTTTCTAGGCATCTAGTTGAACATAGTGGCATATTAATTAGGATGGTATTGAGTTGCATTGGCAGAGGTGATGCTACTGGTGCAACAATGAGACATGATTTTTGTGAGAATATCTTTTGCAGTTACAGCCAGCAGGGCTTCTTCATGTCTTTGGGAAAGTGGAATCCCAGATTTTTACTTCAACATTTGAGTAAGATATGAATAACTGGAAAAGAGAGTGGGGGGCAAGATTGCGGTGGGGATGGAGCAGTCAGGAGTTGAATATAAGATGCAATTGAGAAATCCAAATAGATAATTGTGTATAAATTTCAGGGGAGTAGAGGAGCTGAAAATGTAAATTGTGGGTAGATCACTTTAGATTAAATAGAGTAGTACAAACTGAGTGACTTCAACATAGTCTCACAGTTTTGGAAGTCGAAAGTCCAAAATCAATGTGCCATTGGTAGAGTGGTCCTGAAGGTTATGAGGAAGAACTATTTCATGACTCTGCCCCAGCTTCTGGTGGTTTGCTGGCAGTTTTTGGTTTTCATTGGCTTATGTAGACCTCCCCCCATCTCTGTTTTCACCTTCTATGATTTTCTCCCAATGTGTGTGTTTGTGTGTAAATTTCCTCTTTTTTATAAGGACACTTGTTAGATTAAGACCACCACTTCAATACTATCTAATTTATAACTTAATTAGATATTCAATGACCAAAAAAATTTAACCAACACATACATACACATACATATGCCTAATATGCAAAGTGTCCACTCAAGAGTTCAACACACTGGAGTTTGATCGCTTACTATGAGATGCACTGACCACCAGGGGGCTTCACAGAATGAAGGAAGGCCCCAGCCAGCAGCCGCTAGTGACCCTACCTGTGTACAAATTTTGTGCACTGGGTCTCTAGTTTAAAAATAATATGTGTCATCAGAAAATTAGCAACTCATTCAGGGTTAACAGAAAATTTTTTTCAAAATTAAGTTACATTCTGGCCTTCAAAACTGTAAGACAATATGATTCTGTTATTTACTAGTAAGCCACCCAGTATTTGGTAGCCCTAGAAAAGAAATATAGATTTGATCTGAAGTGGCATACTTCCAAGTATGAAATTGGGGAAATAAAAGTTAACCAATAACACTATGTAATATTAATATAGATCATATTTAAGGAATTGAGACTAAATTGATTATCTGTGTAAAACAAAATATAATAAAGATGGGTTTTAGAATGGAGCTCTTTGGCATCAAAAAAAAGTGGAGATCAGAAATTTTGAGATCTGAAATAGATGGTCAAATCAGCATCAAGTTCATTTAAAAGAAACAACTAGTGTGTTAGATGAAAAACAAGAGTGTTGGTCCAGAAATCATGAAAAAGTGTTTCAGGTTCAGGGAGTAATCACTTGTGAGAAATACAAAAATCAGGTAGAGATTGAGAATTGCCTATTTAATTCACCAGGAGAGAGGACTTTGGGGAGCTAGATAAAAGCATTTGAGATGAAAGTCTGATAAGAGTTATGAAGAGAAAATAGAAGAGATATTAAAGAAGTAAATACAGAAAAACTCTTTTGAGAATTTTTCCTAAAGAGAAAAGTTACAGGAATCAGGAGAGTATCAATTTTTCCTAAATCATATCTCTTTGGCTATATGAATTGTACTCTGAAATCACATAATTTCATTTTTGTATACCTTTCAGGTCATCAAGTATTTTATATTTCCATGTGTTTTCACCAATTCTATTTTGTCTGAAAGACAAATTCTAAGTTAGTAATACATTGTGATAATTTAAATAAATTTGAATATGCAAAGAATAATTATTATACATACTTTTAAGAACTAGCTTCAAATTATAGGTCTGAAGTATGTTAGATCCTTAACAGTGTTTAATTTATTCATTACTATATATTTAGCACCTTATATGAGCCAGCCAGATAAAAATGTTGATAGTTTTCTTTTATGTCTAAAGTTATAAAAGTATATGAAAAATATACAATGATAAATAATTGACTATATTATCAAATATTTAAAAACCATTTTATATTATTTGTATTTACATTTTAATTGTGGAATATAGGAGAGACTTATAAAATTAGTACCTGTTTGGAGGGGTGCAGAAACATAGGCTATCTGTCCTATACTAATAAACTGGCTTATATCTGCTAATTCTTTGCATCTTATATTGTAAATTATTTCTAAAATCATTAGAATTCAACCAAAGATCATTTAGTTTCTATAGCTCATATTAATGGAATGGAGGAAGTTTTGCTCTGATGTTTTCTTCTTTAATTGAAAAAAAAATACACTTGGGACATCTTGATGCCAAGTTAATAAATTCTGAGGGAAGGATTTAATATCAGAAACATGGATATAACTTGAAATGGACTGAATTGGCTCCACTCTAATGAAGTGTGACATTTAATTCATAATGGCAAAAATTGCAGCTTAAATCCTCATTAATTAGAATGGAACCAAATCACTAATCATGACTTTCTCCTCACCCTCTAAAAGACTTAATGCAACAAACTCACAGTAGGACACACTATGGTTTGAACTCTCTCCATGCTTTTATTTATCAGGGAAGGAAAGAAGAGAAGAGAATCAAAATTAATCTCAAATGAACTTAAATCCCCATTCTTACATAACTGGTACTTGACTTTTTAAGTCTGTGTGTGCATGTGTGGGAGTGTGAGTAATCAAGGATTTTTAAAAGACTCTATCAAAGAAAGCACTCTCCAGCATAAAGTAAGTACATTCTGAGCAAACCACACGACCTCTGGAGACTATTGTTTCCTATCTTTTTCTCCTGGCTCCTACTTATTGAACCAGCATGATGAGATTGCTAAGGCTGCCAACAGAAAAGGGACGGAATCTCAAATACCCAGGCATTTGTTTGAGAATACAGGCAGTGTACTCATTGAACAGAAGCCTTCCTTCTCTTTGCAGCAAATAGCCACCACACTCAAAAATCGAAAAGACAAGCTGTAAGTTGAGACTACCACCCTTCCCTGAGCACTAAGGGCAAGATGCAGCCACCTGTGCCCCAAGTCACTGCATTTCTCCCATGGTCTCCTAAGGGTATTAGTGATTTAACATTCTTCTGAATCAACTAAGATAATTATCAGTACTAGTGTTGTTACAAAAGAGTCCTAAAGTTTCATTTATATGAAATGCTTCAAAAAGAGGCCACATTTATAGAGGCCAGATCAGTGATTGTCTAATATGGGGTAGTGGGAATAGGGGCAGACTGCAAACCTGTTCAAGGAAAATATTTGGGCTCATTCAATAGCTTTGAATCTGGGTTGTGGTAATGGATCATAACTCTATAAATTTACTAAAAAAATTTATTGTCCCTTGACAATGGGTGGATTTTATGGTAGTTCATGGTATGTGTAATATACTTCAATAAGGCTATAATATATTGTGTGTTTGCATGGTTTTATATTTCCTTGGTTTGTTAAAATTGTATATATGTAAATGCTTATCTTTCCAAATTAATTTATTTAAAAATGTTTTTGTGTATTAAATAAGACATTATTTTACATGGGAACAAGGACCATTAATTCATAAAACCAGAATGAAATAATGCTAACTTTCTTCATTCTCAAGAGTGTATATGTAGTAGTTTAATGGCAAAAGCCATTAGAAAATATAGTAATAACAACGCTTTAGAGCATGATATGGTCAACTGAATATTAAAACATAGGCATCTTTTGCTTTCCTAAATATTCTACTTAAGTTTTTTCACTTGATACTACTTCATACCAACTTTAGACAAAGTTATAATTTTTTCATTTCTATATTCCAATAGCAATGACTATGTGATTTTGCTACAGTATTTATTACCCTGCATTATATATTTTTATTTGTTTATTCTTCCCTAATCTTTAGGCTTCATAGGCGGGGCTCATGCCTTATGTTTGTTTTCATACATCCTGGCACAGTATCTGACATCCAGTAGATAAGGAATAAATGTTTATTTCATATGTTTCTGCTAATAATGAATTTGTTTTCTCAGTAATAAGGGAATTACATTTTTATCCATATATATATATATATGTGTGTATATATATATATATATATATATATATATATAGTGTGTGTGTGTGTGTGTGTGTATTTGTTTCTGAGTGAATGGTGATTAATGGAAGATATTTCTTTGAATACTCATCGGTTTCATATGAGATTTAAAGAAATATTGAAATAAAGGTTAATTTAGTATGATGTCTTATATAAAACGACTTGCCACATGTGGCTATTTAGATTTTAATTAATTGAAATAAATATTCAGTCACACTAGTCCTATTTAAAGTGATTGCTAGTCACATGTGGCTAGTGGCTACCATATTAGAAAATACAGACATATAATCCTTATATCATCACAGAAGTTCTATTGGACTATTTGTCTAGAACATCATCTAGATTGTATATATGGATTCATAATAATTGATTTTAAACCAGATAAAATTATCAACTCAACACATTCTGGAATATACTCCATTGCCCTAATAGGAAAATGTTGAAGGGATAATTTCATATTCTATCTTCTTTCATATTATCTTCTATCTTTAACGTATATTATTTTTTAAAAAGTAGAAAAAATATGCCATACTGCTAAAATTATATGACAAATTTTAAATTTATTAGAGAACTTAATTCTTATCTCAAAGAAGTAAAGAAAAATCAGATTAGATAAATATTTTTATGTTAGTTGTTTTTGAAAATAAAACAAAAACATGGCTTATATATTTTGTATGGGTAGAATAGGCATTATGAAAAGTAATTTAAGAATCTTCTTCTAGATAAATATTTTGAAAACATAAAAGTAAAACCTCTAGCAAAAGAAGCATGTCAAGATTCATGTAGTTTTTAAGCTCTTGAGATTATTGTCATTGAAATAAACAAACAAAAAACCTTGGTAACTTCATGGCCACTTACATTTTATAGCTATTTAATATTAGAATACAACCATCAGGTACAAAGTATTAGGAGGGACAAATAGATTTACCATTGACTCTATAAATCAAGGTATATATTTGGCGCACTCATCCTCAACTAATTGACGGGAAGGTGAAGATGTATAAGACATGGTTCAATTCTAAAATATCTGGATTCTGATGTAAGTACTTAAAATCATCTCTCTAATCTTTTAAATCACATTATAGATTTTACCTGCTCCATTTTATAGGTGAATAAAACTAAGTAACAGAAAGGATAAATAATTTGCCCATAGTTTTGTAACTAGTAAGGAATAGTATTGGAACCGGAATTTAGATCTGCTTGATTCAAGAGCCAATATCTCCTTTTCTCTCTCTGTCTCTTTGAGAAAGAGACAAGAAATGCTTAGTTTCAAAACAATTTGTGATGATCGCCAGCTGATTGTTATAACTAGAGACATACATTCAAAGGAGTTTGAATATAGACTTAATTCTAGTGTACCAGTTAGGACTACTGCATCTGTATCTGCAGGTCTTTTACTGAGAACATCAAAGACATACAGCCACCTTGAGGGATGTGGTGAAGATGACCACTGCTTTCATGCCCACCACTAAATATTAGTTTCCCATGGTCCAAAACGTAAAAGAGAAAATGCTACAAATAAGAAATTCATAGGTTTTAAATTCTGAGTAGCATGATGAGATCCCATGATATTTCTCTTTGTCCCACCAGGGTTGTAAATGATACCTTTGTTCAGTGTATCCAAGCTGTACACTGTACTCACCCACTAGTCATTTAGTAGCCATCTAGGTTACAAAATAGACTGTGGAGGTATTACAGTACATGTAATCAGGTAATCCCTATTTTACTTAATAATGGCACCAAAGTAAATTATAAAAATGTTATTACAGTATATTGTTATATTTCCATCATATTATTAGTTACTGTTATTAATTATTACTATGCCCAATTTATAAATTAAACTTTATTATACATTTGTATATAAAGAAAAACATAGTACATATAGGGTTTAGTACAATGCTCTATTTCAGGCATCCACTGGTGGTCTTGGAACATATTCCCCAAGGATAAATGGGGGGAACTGCTGTAATGATCTATACTGAGATTTGTTCCCTTTGTAGAAAGATTGGCTTAGAATATCTGTTTTAACAAAAAGAACTGCTTAGTTTGGTCTCTTACATGTCACATTAGTTTGGCCTCTTACATGTCAGAAGAGACCAAAAACTCAACATTTTGCTCAACTATGCTAATTTAACCATATCCATTCTATTTAATTCTCAAAAATGTCAGGAAATTAAACACCAGCATTCCCACAGCAACCCTTCAATAACACATATTGCTTTAAGAGGAGTCAAAGTAAAATTAAGACCCATCTCTTTCCATTAGCTTCTTTTATTCTCCTCCATTCCACCCTTTTCAGATTTTCCTCTTTCTGTGTGCTTCCTTAAAGAGCAGGTTTCCTGGCAGTGTCTACAACTGAATTGGGAGAATCAGCAAAGAGAAAGTAAAGGGATCATACCTGTCATAAGATCCAATTGCTAGTGTAACTGCACATTTTTATTACCATCATGCCTTTTCAAGTCCATAAAATTATTAATATTATATCCATTAAAGAAACATGTTTTCTGAACCTTAATATGTTTTTGACCTACGTCTTCTAAGATTTCCCATGTCCTCCAAGGTCCTCCACAAGTTCCTTCTGCATTTTAACTGTGCCAGACAAGGATCTTATGATACTGGATTCCAAATTCTATTCTTTGAAATATTTCAGATAAAGACTATAAATCTTACCCAAGTAGTTCTAAGCCCTCCAATGATATTAAACCCCACAAAATATCTTTATGAGAATAAGTTTAGGCATGTTCCTCTCAATTTTACCTTCTTAGGTTTTTCGAGATATTATTTACATACAGTAAAATGTATTCTCATTAGCATACAGTTGTATCAGGTGTACAAAGACAAAATCACATAATCACCATCGCAGTTAAGACAGTTCCTTCACTACACAAACCCACTAATGGTCTTTTGTATGGTTTATAACACACATCTTTACTTAATCACAGTTTGACTTTAAGTAGTATTATACTGCTTCTTATGCAGTTTAAACCCTTATAATCATTTAATCAAAATTCTTTCAGTAGATATTTTGTGGCATGAATTTTATCACCATTAATTTTTATTTTCCATATGTCATTAATCAATTATACATTGATACATTGATACTATTTTTGCTTTAGATCGGACAATTATTTTTAAAGAATTGCTAATAAGTGAATTATTTCATATTTACCATCATTTCAACAATGTCCAGGGGTAGCAATTTCTTAACATTTTGGTAGTGCAGTTCTGTACCATTAATAAATTATGAATGAATTATATCATTTTTTTGTTTGTTTAAAATTTTCTCTAGTTTTCCATTTATTTTTGAAGATATTTTACAAATAAAACTACTCTGACTTGACATATGTTTATTGGTTGCTATTTTGTTGTTGTTGTTTTATGTTTTTGGTATTTTTTTTTCAGCACTTGATTTCTGGATCCCATAGTTTCTAATAAGAAATGAACTGTTAATATTTTCTTTTATCTTCTGTATGTATCCTTTTTTTGTGACTACGTTTAAGATTTTCTTTCTAATTTTTCTTTTCAGTCATTGGAATATATTGTGTCCAGGTGTATATGCCTCTATGTCTTTGGGACTGTGAGTGTGCGCGAGTGTGTCTTTGTGTGTGTGTGTGTGTGTGTGTGTGTGTGTGTGTGTGTTTATCCGGATGTGGTTCTGGGATTACCTTATCTTCATTTGATTTTGAAAATTCTTGATTATTATCTCTCTATAGTTTTACTTCATTTTCTCTTCATATTGAATTCTAATGACATGTATGTCCTATCATTTAATATTTTCTGCAGTTCTTCAATGCTCTGTGCTGTTTATTTTTATCCCTGACATTTTCAACAATTTTGTCACTCCCTCAGCCATTGGAGACTTCTAATGGCTTGAGCAAAACTGTGGCTGGAGGAAGGAGAAAAAAGTAGATTATTATTGAAGGATATGTAGACAATATCTGTCATTGTGTTATTCCAACAGCCATGAAGAATATTAAAACATGGGATTATATCTATTTTAATTAAATATGTAAATATCTTGATTGCCAAGGAAGTTCCAGCAAACTAAAATAATGTAGGAACCTCAGTAGTTTTCATTAATAGACTAGAGTTCTTGCCTATTGTTTCAAAATCCCCAAGGGTAATATCATTTTAATTATGAAGTTCCTGCAATAGACTGTTAAATTAAAGGGAAATAATCACCCCAGTTATACCCTTTATCAATTTTTTTTTAATAAGTAACTTTCATTAGGTGGCAGAAAACTGTCTTCAAAGACTTTTAAGATCCATGATCCCAGGAAGATTTATAATTAAGTACACAAATATTTAGAACTGAATTTATCTTATTAATGAACACTTTAATATAAAACTGCTTCTTGGGGGAAAAAAATGGCAGCGGGACAGAATGATGTGTCCTGAGCCTTGTCCTGGAGCAGACAGAGGAAACAGCTGAGGGTAGCATAGGGAGTGTTTGTTAACAAGTCCTCCAGAAGAAGGTGGGGGACTACTGGATGGGGTTCTCCTGACCAGGAAGCCCATACTGCTGTTGGGCTCCCTCCTGGAGACGCTAGCTTGGAAGTCGAGACCATGCCATCTTGAATAAGAGGGTGGATGTTATTGGAAAACTGAAAATCTACAACTATGGCACCCAACCAAACAGCTGTGAACTCTAGAACACCAGTTCCCAGTTGGAACAGGCACACAGATTCAGAGGAGCTCTATACTCCATCATGGAAAGGTAGGAATTCGCCTGGGATGAGGTGAGATCTCTGGTCCACAAGACAGAGAAGTGTGTGTACTGTGGGAGCTGGAGGACTGGGGGAAGTCTGTGCCTAGAGAGAACCGTGACTGTTGGGGCTGGCGTGATCTGTGAATGTGGAAGAGGATCCTCAGAGCTGCTAACAGAGGGGATCTCTAGAAATCAATCCATTTTGATCTGATGCAAAGGACAGCCTGGGAGTTTTAAAAGTGTGACAGCTGCTTGGAAAAGAGGGGGGAAAAGGGACTGTGCAGAATTGCACTCTTTCCTCTTCAGATCCTTGCTTCTAATTGCTAAGCCCAATGCATAGGATCACCCCATTGGAAATACACTGGGAGACTGCAGGAAAAAGATGTTTTTTTCTGGAACCTGGGAATCAGAGCAGGGAGTGACCATTGGAGAACCAGCTCTGGGACAGCCCATTCCCACAAACCAGTATTGAGTGCCATCCGGAAAGCAGGATCTAAGCACAAGTTAGAGAAGACCTATACACTCAGAAGTTAATACAGAAACACTGCCACTTAGGGATTGAATCACAAATTGACTCTTGTGTAATCACAAATAAAGGAAAAAAGAAATTGACACACCACCTCCTTAAAAATCAGGACTGGCTTACAACACTGAGCACCAGTGGAACTCAGGGAATGTCAATATTGTCCCGAATAGAAAACAGGTGAACCACACAGAACAACAGAAGAAAGTGACATTCACTCTTCACATGCTACTTTTTAAGTTTTATTTATTTATTTTTATTTTTTACAGCTTTTATTTAAAAAACAATTTTTTTTATTTTTTCCTCACTTGATTTTACCTTTTTAATTATTACATTTTTATTTTCAATCAGTATTATTACTACTACTATTTTACCTTTTTGCTAAAAAAAATGTCATTTTATTTTTTCTTTATTTTACTTTGGGATTAGTATTCTATATTCTATTTTCATCTTTCTTTTAGCATCATTATATGATATCTCAACTCTACCTTTATATCATCATTCTTTTTTTAACTTTTTCCCTTTTGTTCCCCTGTTACTCTTACCCTTTTCCTACTTTAGATTTTCCCTATTCTTTCCTTTTATCCCCTATAAAAATTTCACCCTCCTTTTATATCTAATTTGTAACCATCTGCTCTAAGTCCATACACACCTCTCTCTTCTCTGTCTTCACTATTCAAAAACTATTTTTCTCTATGTCCTTTAGTTGTTGTTTGCTTGAATGTTGATTATATCAATTTTTATGCTTTTTTGTGAGATTGTTTTGCTTATTCTTTTTGTTTTCTTTTGTTTATTTCATTTGCTTTGCTTTTGTTTGTTTATTGCTTCTGTTTTCCCTTGCGTCACTTTGTATTAGTTGTTGTTTGTAGTTTGTTTTAATACCCAGGTACTTGTTGGCATTTGTTGAAATTAGTGCTTGTTCTATTGGAAGTTTTCTTCCCAATTTCATTTTGGTACTCCTTTCCTTCTGTTTCTCTTTGCATGTTCTTTTATCTCTTCTCCTTTCTTTCTTACCCCTAATTTGCCTCTCTCTGGCGGTCTCCTTTACCTGTGGTTATTAATATCATGAATATATTTCTGTTCAGTGACTTGTGCATTGTACCTGGTTGTTTTGCATTTTGTACCTTTAAATCAATTCAGGTTAGAGAGAGAACTACATAACCAGACACCTGGTGAAGAGGGATCATGAGGAGACAAAGGAACAGCCCACATATGAAAGAAAAGCAGACTTCACCAGAAAATGAAGTAAACAAAATGGAGGCAAGCAACCTGCTAGAGAAAGAATTCAGAGAACTGGTCATAAGGTGGCTGAAAAGAATGGAAGACAAATTTGACAATATGAGTAACAACCAAGAGGAAATGAAGAAGAACCAAGAATAAATGAAAAATGACATTACTGCTGTAAAGAACTTAATAGAAAGCATCAAGAGTAGACTAGAAGAAGCAGAGGACCACATCAATGAGCTATAAGACAAGGTAGGAAAAAATACCAAAGTAGAGCAGCTTCCAGAAAATAAATTAAAACACAGGAGTAGAGCCTAAGGAACTTTGGGACAACACAAAACAAAACAATGTCTGCATAATAGGAGTTCCAGAAAGAAAGGAAGCTGAGAAAGGAATAGGAAACATTTTTGAAGAAATAACAACAGAAAACTTCCCTAATATAGGGAAGAAAAAACCCACACAAATCAAAGAAGGTCACAGAATCCCAAGCAAAATGAATTCCAAAGACCAACGCCAAGGCACATTATAATTAAATTGGAAAACACCAACAACAAAGTAAGAATCTTAAAAGTAACCAGAGAGAGACAGAAAGTTACCTACAAAGGAACCCCCATCAGACTAGCGACTGATTTCTTAACAGAAACTCATTAGGCCAGAAGGGAATGGAATAAAATAAAAAGTCATGCAAAGGAAGGGTCTGAATCCAAAAATACTCTACCCACCAAGGCTATCAATCAAAATTGAAGGTGAAATTAGGGGCTTCACAGAGAAAAAGGGACCAAGGGAATTTATTGCCACCTAACCAGCAATGCAAGAAATGCTAAAGGGTCTGCTGAAAAAACAAAACAAATAAATAGGAAGCAAAGAAGGATTACAAGGGTAAAGAATAAAAATGGCAACAAATAAGTACCTATCAATAATAACTTTAAATGTCAATGGATTGAATGTCCCCATCAAAAGATATAGAGTAATGGAGTAGATAAGAAAACTCAACGCATATATCTGATGTCTACAAGAAACCCACCTTGGGGTGGGGGGTGGGGTGAGGAAGAAAAGCACACAGAATGAGGGTGAAGGGATGGAAAAAGGTTTTTCAGGCTAATGGAAATGAAATAAAAAGCTGGAGTAACAATACTTATATCTGACAAATTAGATCTCAAAGTAAAGGACATAACAAGAGATAAAGAATAATACTAAAGGGAATAATCCAACAAGAAGAAATAACTCTGTAAACATACACACACAATACAGGAACACCCAAATACATAAAAAAAAACTCCTGGAGGATATCAAGGGAGAGGCTGACAGCAATACAATCATAGTAGGAGACTTTAATATTCCACTATTACAATTGGACAACTCCTCTAAACAAAATATCAACAAAGAAACATCAATCTTAGATCACTCTCTAGACCAAATAGAATTAATTGACATTGTCAGAACATTTCAATCCAAAGTCACAAAATATACATTCTTCTTAAGTCCATATGGGTCATTTTCAAAGATAGAGCATATGTTGGGTCATAGGCAAAGTCTCATCAAATTCAAGAAGATAGAAATCATATCAAGCATTTTCTCAGATCACAGTGGCATAAAACTGGAAAGCAACTACAATAAAAACAATACAAAGAAATCAAGCACATGGAGACTCAATAGCATACTATTAAACAGCGACTGGGTAACTAGAAAGATCAAGGGAGTAAATAAAAAACATCATGGCAACAAATGACAATGAAAACGCAACAATCCAAAATCTATGGGACACAACAAAAGCAGTCTTGGAGGGAAGTTCATAGCTCTACAAGCCTACTGCAAAAAAGAAGGAACAATGGTAAGAAATTACTTAACCCTACAACTTAAAAAGTTAGAAAGAGAGCAACAATAAAACCCAATGTAAGCAGAAGGGGAAATAATAAAGGTCAGAGTGGAGATAAATGACCCAGACCAAAACAAACAAACAAAAACAAAACAAACACACACACACACAAAAAAAAAAAAATACAAAAGAGCAACAAAACCAAGACCTGGTTCTTTGAAAGGATAAACAAGATTGATGAACCTCTAACCAGGCTCACCAAGAAGCTAAGAGAGAGGATCCAAATAAACAAAATATAAATGAAGGAGGTGAAATAATGACAGACCCCACCAAAATACAAAGGATTATTATAAAAGGCTGTGAACAATTTTATTCCAACAAACTGGACAATCTGGAGGAAATGGACATATTCCTAGAAAAATATAACCTTCCAAACTCAATCAGGAAGAATCTAAACATCTCAATAGTACAATATCTATGGAAGAAATTGAAGCAGTCATCAAAAAGCTTCCAGCAAACAAAAACTTGGGGATGTAGATGGCTACACAGGGGAGTTTTACAAAACATTCAAGGAAGAATTAAAACCTATCCTTTTCAGACTACTTTAAAAATTCAAGAAGGAACACTTCCAAGCACTTTCTATGAAGGCAGCATCACCCTATTACCAAAACCAGAAAAAGACAACACAATGAAAGAGAATTAGAGGCCAATATCTCTCATAAATATAGATGCCTAAATCCTCAACAAAATTCTAGCAAATTGGATCCAGCAGTACATCAGAGAGATCATACACCATCACCAAGTAGGATTCATTCCAGGAATGCAAGGATGGTACAATATCCACAAATCAATAAACGTGATACATCACACAAACAACTTGAAAGATAAAAATCATAGTCATATCAATTGATTCAGAAAAAGCATTTGACAAAATCCAATACCCTTTCTTGATTAAAAACTCTCAGTAAGGTGGGAATAGAAGGATCATACCTCAACATCATAAAAGCCATACATGATAAACCCACTGTTAACATCATACTCAATAGGCAAAACTAAAACCATTTCCCCTAAGAACAGAAACAAGACAGGGATGCCCAATCTCACCACTCGTGTTCAACTTATTACTGGAAGTATTAGCCATTGCAACTAAACAAGAAGAAGAAACAAAAGGCATCCAAATTGAAAATGAAGAAGTAAAGCTGTCCTCATCTGCAAATGAAATGATATTGTATATAAAACTTCCCCAAAGATTCCATAATAAAAATAATAGACTTAATAAATGAATTTGGCAATGTAGCAGAATACAAAATCAACACCAAGAAATCTATGGCATTTCTATACACCAATAGTGAAGTTACATAAAGAAAGACTAAAAAAAGCAATCCCATTTTCCATTGCACCAAAAAAATTAAGATACCTAAGAATAAACTTAATTAAGGAGGTAAAAGACTTATACATGGAAAAATACAGGACAATGATAAAGGAGATAGAGGAAGATGTAAACCGATGGAAGAACATCCATCTTCATGGATTGAGACAATCAACATCATTAAAATGTCAATACCACCCAAAGCATCCTATTGATCCAATGCACTCTCCATCAAAATACCAATGGCATATTTCAAAGACCTAAAAAGAACTCTCCAAAAATTCATCTGGAATAATAAAAATGACTCCAAATAGCCACAGCAGTCCTGAGAAAGAAGAACAAAGTAGGTGGGATCTCAATACCAGATATCAAGCTGTATTACAAAGCCCCTGTTCTCAAAACAGCTTGCTACAGGCACAAGAACAGACATATAGACCAATGAAATAGGATAGAGTATACAGATATCAACCCAAACCACTATGCTCAATTAATATTTGACAAAGGAGGCATGAACATACAACGGAGTCAAGATAGCCTCTTCAACAAATGGTATTGGGAACATTGGACAGATACATTTAAAAAAAAAATGGAACTAGGGGAGAATCCAAGATGGTGGCATAGTTAAAAACCTACACTGCTGCCTCATACAACAATTTCGAAACTACAACTGAAAGACAGAATGGACATTATCCAGAACCACAAGGAAGCTGGCAGAGTGGAAATTCTACAACTAGAGGGAAAGAGAGGAGCTCAGGGAGACTGAGAGGATCTGCAAAAAGCTGAGGTACAGAGATGCATACGTGAACAGAGCGAGTGATGGAAAACCTGGCTGGCTTTCTTTGGCTGGAGGGAAATGGAGACTCTCAACGGTATTAAACTCCTTATCCTACGACACTAAACCCCAGATCCAGCCGAAACTCATACAGGGGAGTTTGGACTGTGAACAGGAAGAAGTGTATGGAAATTTAGGGGAGTCACAAAAGATCAGAGGTCTGGTGGTGCACATGGCACTGCACCACAGAGGACAGACTGCTGATTATGCCACAGGCTTTGATGAGTGGGCGGGAGACAGACCCTCCCAACTGTGCCACTTCTAACTTCACTAAACCCCAGTTTCAGGTGAAACCCTGGGGACCCAGACTCGTGTGGTCCTGTAGCACAGGGGAGCCAAAAAGGCAGCAGTCTAGAGGCACTGCGAGGGAACGCGTGTGCGAGCACGCACCGGGACTGCTCTAGCGACTACCCCGTCATGTGAGTCTCAGGGGCCGTGGATGGCAGGCCCAACTGGAAGGTGAGGCAGTCCCTTAAGCCCCGAGTCTCCACCCATCCCAAGCTCAAGAGGGGCTTTTGCGCTTTTTCAAGTCTGGTATCATAAGGCTGAATCCAACACAGAAGTTCTCTTGGCATAGTGAAAATGCCGAGACAAGGGAAGGGAACCACAAACAAAAGAAATGGAGGAAAAAAAAATGACTGGATATAGAGTTCAAAACCATGCTTATAAGGTTTTTCAAGAATATGCTTTAAAGTTGGATAAAGATATCAATTCCCAAAAGGAGATACAAAAGGACCAACTAGAGATGCAAAAGAACCAAGTAGAGATGATAAAGGACCAAATAGAAATTAAACATACACTGACCGAAATAAAAAAATATTAAACAGAGACCTAATATCAGACTAGCAGAACGCAAGAATCAAGTCAAAAATTTGAAATATAAAGAATCATAAAACACTCAACTAGAAAAGCAAGAAGAGAAAAGATTCCAAAAATGTGAAGTTAATGTAAGGACCCTCTGGGACAGCTTCAAGCTTACCAACATCAGAATTGTGGGGGTGCCAGAAGAGAGAGAACAAGATACTGAAAACCTATTTAAAGAAATAATGACTGAAAACTTCCCACATCTGGTAAAAGAAATAGACTTACAAGTCCAGAAGCACACAGAACCTCATATAAAAGGAATCCAAAGAGGACTACACGAAGACACATCATAATTAAAATACCAAAAGCAGAAGACAAAGAGAGAATATTAAAAGCAGCAAGAGAAAAACAGTTAACTACCTACAAGGGAGCACCCATACGACTGCCAGCTGATTTCTCAACAGAAATGATACAGGCCAGACGGGAGTGGCAATAAATATTCAACGTGATGAATAGCAAGAACCTACAACCAAGAATACTCTATCTAGCAAAGCTATCATTCAGAATTGAAGGGCAGATAAAGAGCTTCACAGAGAAGAAAAAGCTAAAGGAGTTCATCAACTCTAAACCAGTATTATATGAAAGGCTGAAAGATACTCTTTTAGAATTGGAAGAAGAAAAGGTAAAAGATAAAAAATGATGAACAACAAATACATATCTATCAACAAGTGAATCTAAAAATTAATTGAATTAAAAATGTGATCAACAGAATAAACTGGTGAATATACTAGAATCAGGAGCACAGAAAGGGAGTGGACTGATAATTCTCAGGGGAAAGGGGGGGTTGTTTACAGGGAGTGATTGGACAAAAATCATACACCTATGGACTCATCAATTGGAGGGAAAGGTAAGGGTAGAGGGAGGGGTGGGAACGGGGTGGCGGGGAGCTATGGAGGGGGAAAAAGAGAGACAAATGTAATAATCTGAATAATAAAGTTTTATTTAAAAGAATAAAATAAAAATAAAAAATAAAAATAAAAATATGGAACTAGACCACTAACTTACACAATACAAAAAAATATACTCAAAATGGAGACATGACTTAAACATAAGATGGGAATCTATGAAAATGCTAGAGGTATCCACAGGCAGCAAAACCTCATTATATGCCAAAGGTACTTCTTCACTGATACTGCACCTAGGGCAATGGAAGCTAAAAAGAAAATAAACAAATGGGACTATATCAAAATAAAAAGCAATAGGAACCATCAATCAAACAACATGAAAGCCCACTGTACGGTAGAACTTATTTCCATATGTTGTCACTGATAAAGATTTTATCTCCAACATCTATAGGCAACTTATACAACTTAATAAAAGGAAGATAAATTATCCAATAAAAAAGGGCAACAGACACATGAAAACATGCTCAAAGTCACTAATTATCCAAGAGATGCAAATCAAAATGACAATATGGTACCATGTCACATTTGTCAGAATGGCTACCATCAATAATTCAACACATGACAAATATTGGTGAGAATGCAGAGAAAAAGAAGCCCTTGTGCACTGCTGGTGGGAATGCAGACTGGTGCAGCCATTGTGGACTACAGTTTGGAGTTTCCTCCAGATCTAAAAATGGAACCCCCATTTGATCTAGTAATCCCACTCCTAAGAATATATCCTAAGAAACTAGAAACGCCAATCAGAAAGGATATATGCACCCCTATGTTCATAGCAGCACAATTTATATTAGCTAAGATTTAGAAATAGCCTAGGTGCCGTCAACAGATGAGTGGATCAGAAAACTGTGGTACATCTACACAATGGAATACTATGCTGCCATAAAATAGAAGGAATTCTTACTATTTGCAACAACCCAGATGGAACTGGAGAGCATTATGCTAAGTGTAATAAGCCAGTCAATGAAAGAAAAATACCACATGATCTCACTCATTTATGAATAATAAATACATTATAAACCGATGAACAAAAAGATAGTTTAGAGGCAGTAAAGCATCAAATAGATTGTCAAGTTACAGTGGATTGGTTAAGGAAAGGGAGGGTAGATAAGAGATCAACCAGACTGGTATGCATGCTTATGAGCATAACCAATGAACGCAAGACACTGGGGCGGGGTGGGGTGTGTGAGGGTATGTATGGGAGTGGGGTGAGGGCATATATTGGAGGCAATGGGCAGATATGTACATATGTAATACATTAATAAAGAAAAGAAAAAAAAACTGCTTCTTTATATTTTATTTACTTATCATATTTCAGTTCAGCTTGCTAGAGTTATAAGGTGTTTTGTCTTTCCAAATTAAAATTGTTAGAAATTATGGGTCAAGATTAGTAATTTTAAGTAAAAATCTTAAGTTGAAATATATTGCTGAACACAATGCTAGAGGCCCTGTGTGTGAAAATCTTGCACTCGGGTGGGCAAGAGGGGCAGTTCCTCAGCCCAGCCTGTGCCCTGTCCCAGTCTGAGAGCCCTGTGATGGATCATCACATAGAGGTAGGCCCTGACTCCCCAACCAGGGTTCCCTGATAGATCACTCCAGTAGAGGGAAACTCTGCCCACTTGACACAGCCCACCATTTGGTGGACTGGGCCCCCTTCTTTGGGGTGATCATGGATCCCCCAGATTGATCAAACACCCTTCCAGCTGGTGGTCTGGGCCTCCTTCTGCAGTGCGATTATGGGGCAACCAATCTTATTGCACCCGCCTTGGCTGGCCTGGCACCAGTGGGTGTCATAGCATGGTTGTCCAGATGTTGTTCCACCATGGTTGTTCCACTGTTTGGGTGTTTGGTCTATCTGCTTATTATGCTCTTATTATTATAGATCACTGGTTCTCCCTACCTATAATTTCATAGAGTTAAACACATTACTGAAGTACTTGGGAAGTTATGTCACTCAGACCACTTATGTATATTAAAAAGAAAGGGACTACATCGAATTTATAAGTGAGGTGAAATTATTAATTGAATATAATTAATTAAGGTCTTAAATGGGGCCAAATTTAATGAATAGCCTTTTAACAATATTAGAAATTGTTAATGTGTAAATATAACATTATTTGTAACAACAACAACAAAAAACTCTAAAGAAGAATATGTTTTTTGAATGTATAACTTAAATTATATAGTAATTTTTAAATAAAATAAAGCAGAATAATCTTTTCTGCACAGAAATAAGTAATGTTCTTCTAGAAAGAAGGATACTATTAGTAATCATTAATTATATATGTATTTGGAATATGTTTGTGCAAGCTGTATACTGGTGGATACAAATAAGTGGAAACTTTATAACTGGTGATAAAATGAAAATATTTAACTATTGTAACATTGCTATGTTTTATGTTTATTATTTCCTTTCTTGTCTTTAATGAGTATAGAAATATTAACACCTAAATATTTCACTATGTATTCCAATGAATGCAGCTGAATGGAATGGATTTTAGGTGCTGATGGTTCTAGTTCATTCTGCTCATTAGATTCCAAATATAAGTAAAATTATAGGGTATTTGTCTTTATCAAACTGGCTTATGTAATTTAACATAATATTCTTCAGGTCCACCCATGCTGTCTCAAAGGTAATATCTCCTTTTTTACAGCCATGTAATATTCTGTGTTGTAAATGTATTACAGATTTTTATGGCAAAGTGGTTACTCCAGCAGTCTGGGGCCAGGCAGTCCACTCCCAGACAGATGCTGTAAGAATAGGAATGCTCATCCCTGCAAAGTTAGCATCTAGGTCTCCCAGGTGAACTGAACCATCACTGATTTTCACCACCAGATGCTATGTGGGCTCCTCTTATCATCTTTGTTGCTCTGGGTTGGGAATCCCCATGTGGAATTGAGACCTCACACTTACGTTGGGAGGGAGTCAATATCCTTCTGGCTTGTCAGCCACTGAACCTAAGCAAGGGGGCTAGACCTTTCCACATCTCTACCTCTCTTACCAGTCTCTAAGTGGATTCTTCTGTAAATCCTTGGTTATAATATCTCAGTTCAACTAACCTTCAGTTGGTTATTCAGTTTGATTGTTCTATAACAAGCATATCAAACTTGAGACCTGTGGGCCATATGAGACCCACAACAAAGTTTTGCATCACAGTGAATATAATAATATATAAGAAACATTTTAGTAAAAATGTTGTAACTTAATTTTTACAGAATCCTGTTATACATAATTATTAATAACAAACTACAATGTTTGCTAATGACTGGATACTATAATTGTGTTGCATTCATTTCCCTTACACAAATTTGCACACAGGCACACCATTTCTCTCCACTAATACTAGCAGCCAAATTGCCATG
Organism: Lasiurus borealis; assembly: GCA_004026805.1. Taxonomy (NCBI): domain Eukaryota; kingdom Metazoa; phylum Chordata; class Mammalia; order Chiroptera; family Vespertilionidae; genus Lasiurus; species Lasiurus borealis. The sequence goes on along the minus strand of PVJN01002462.1, from coordinate 89,240 downwards.
TTATTAGTCTTGTACTGACTTATTTGGTGTGCACAACAGGATATATTTCACTTTTGGAGAATAAGAAAATAGGTTGGTTTGTGTTATGCTTATTAATTTGTGTGTTTTTTTAGTATCTGCTAAGTTAATGTTCAAGAAAAAAATATTAATTTTTATTGAAATGTTCTATTATAGTATGTTAACAATTACCCATTTATTTCAGCCCTTTGTATTCAACATGTCTCCATAGGAATAAATCTACATTTCTATGAAAATTGAAGTTTTTATTTTTCTTATGGCCCAAATAAACTCAAACCTTGTTTATTTGGCACGTGTTAGCCTTTGAATTTGCCATGCTCGCTCTATAACTTATCAGTAAATCCAGTTTGGGGCTGGGAGCAGGTGAGTGTAGCTTCTATCTACTCTGCAGCCATCATGGAACTGCCCCTTTATCTTCTCTTAATCTTGACTTAATTTCCTGTGTTCACTTTAGAGACTCATCTAGTAAGTTCTGAATCCAAGATAAAAATCTGATTATTATATTTTGACCTAACAATATTTTATTTTTAAAAAGTTATAAAATTCCCTTATTTATTATAGCCAAATCAAGGGAATAAAGGAAAAGATTGTGAAAACACAGGCTAGCTATGTTATGGGATGTTAATTCAAATGGTATCACAGTGAAGGAGAAAAAATGACTCTGGGATAAGTTTTCACACACCTGCAATTATGGCACCACCTAGATCATGAACAATTCAGGCAAAAGGCAGTATCTGATAAAATGCTAAAATTGTGATTGTTTCTTCTGATAGACTAATTTACTCCCTGGTAATATACCTTATTTATTCTTTTAAAGTCCAATATCTGATGGCTCAGTGAGAGCTCTTGTTAAGATATAAAGAATATGCGGTCTTACAATCCCCATATGAAATTATAGAGATTTTCACAGTTCTGAAAAGCCTTGCTATGTAAAAAGAGGGAGATCTGCTATTTAATGGCAGAGTGTAAATATTGCAGCAAGAAACAATGATCAAAAATTAAAATAAACTTAGAAGTGTGATGTGATAATACAATCGAAACACAGCTTAGTAAATCTAATTGAAAAAAATTGGACAATTTTTACATTGGTGCTTAAAAGAATACTTTATCATTATTTGGGAGTGTAGAAAAAAAAAAGAGGAGGTCAGTGTTGGAAGTAAAAAAAGGAACCTAGGCAATACTAACATAAAAGGTCCAATTTTTCTTTAAGACTCTTTGAATAGATGTTCACGTTTTCATACAGATGATCAAATTTTTATGAGAATCAGTGCTTCTCAACTCACACAGCATAAATCAACTATAAGTTAAAGACATTATTAATTTTTATCCCTGACTCTTTAGCCAGAACTGACATTTTTTCCCTCCCAACTCTGTAATTCTATATAACTTCTTATGCTTAGTCATACATTTCTTAATTCCCAAAGTTTTCTCAAAAGATGCAAAATATTAGATAGTGGGATATATTAAATCTCAGATATTGTAGATTGTATGGGTATGGTGACATATTCTGCCAGATCAAGTGGATTTTTACATTTTATTTAAATATATTTTTTATTGATTTCAGAGAAGAAGGGGGAGAGAGAAATGGAAGCATCAATGATGAGACATCATTGATCCACTGCCTCCTTCATGCCACCCACTGGGGATTGAGCACACAAGCCAGGCATGTGCCCTGGCCAGAAATTGAACTCTGACCTCCTACTTCATAAGTCAACGCTCAATCACTGAGCTATCCTGGCTAGGCAACAAGTGGATTTTTTAGATTTTTTTTGATTTATTAGAAAAAAGCCAAAGCAAGCAGATTTAATTTGACAGAGATTTGGGAATAAAATATATACATATTTGTAAAATACATATATCTATAAAGACAAATGCTTCAGTGTTTTAATGTAATGCATAAATTTGGAAAGAAGAGTATCAGAAAAGAAAAGGAATTAAAATGTGTTTGAAGAAGAATCAAAGACTATATAGCTGGATTCTGGATTTGACATACTTCTCTTGTATGTAAATAAGATTCAGGATTCTGGGGCAAGTAACTTTTACAAGTATATTAGTTTTAACATAACAAGATAATTCTGAATACATCATTTACAGGTGATATAGGAAGACTCCAAATTTCTTTTCTGCTCCATGTTACAAAAATTATGGATACACACATATCTGGTTTAAGGAGGTTGATTGAGAACAGGTTATGTTTGTCCTTTTTTGCCAATATAACGCCATACCATGAGAGAGACAATGTATAAAAAAGGATACAGTTTAAATATGAATTGAAAATGAAGAAAAAGGTATCAGTGAAATGGCTATTCTGAATAATTTCTGGAAAACAGAAACTAAATTGGACTGTGATGAAAAATAAAAAATAAAAAAATAGAAACCAGAGATGAAGTTACAACTCAGGACTCAGGAAAAGCTTAAATTGAAGCAGGAAATATTCTATTAGATATAACCCTGGAAAGGCTGTGAATTTGTGGTTCTCAGGTATAAAAAAGCAAACATTAGGAAACAGGAGTGTGATAGAAACCAATGTTATTAATCAGTAAACTTCATCAACCCTTTGTTTCTATCCCTCAGCATATAGCCAATGTATTTACTTCTAGATACAACTAGATTATTATAACCTAAAGAAATCAAATTATCCTTCTGAGAAGAGTTTGAATTTTAATTTGTTTGGTGGAACTCTGGAGTAATGTTTTCCTTAAATTTTACATTGTGTGTTTAGGAGCATAGGATTTACAAAAGTTCATATTTACTCTCTGCTAAAATAAAATAGATTATGTAGTCTGCATTGACTTTCAAAATATAAAGAACTTAAAACTAGCAAGGTGAGAGACCTGGCAGAAAAAGAAATTTACAGAACATACAAAGCACCTACTATATGCAATCTAACCCATCGTTTTCAATTCTGATATGTACATCAGCACCCCATCATCAAATGGAAGGAAGTAGTGTATGGACAGTCAGGTTTTAACAGGTCCTAAAAGCTTAAGTAAGATTTATTAGAAAGTAGCTCAGGTGTCCATAATCCCTATTATTGTTGATATATTGCCTTTTCTCAACCTGCACCTTATGTCCTTATGGAGAGTTTTATTATGATATAGTGCCTGATGAAGAAAAAAAATGGGTCTCTCTTCTCTCTCTCTCTCTCTCTCTCTCTCTATATATATATATATATATATATATATATATATATATGTGTGTGTGTGTGTGTGTGTGTGTGTGTGTGGTGACTAGTCATTCAGTCCCTTAGAATTCTCTCTCTCTCTCTCTTTATATATATATACATATATATGTATATATATGTATATATATATGTATCTATATATATGTATCTATATACATATATATGTATGAGTATATATATATATATATATATATAGAGAGAGAGAGAGAGAGAGAGAGAGAGAGAGAGAGACAGAGAGACAGAGAGAGAGAGAGAGAGAAGTCTAAGGGATGAATGACTAGTCACTATGGTGCGTACTCACTATCAAGTGTAGATGCTCAATGCTCAATGCAGAAGCTGCCTCCTAGTGGTCAGTGCACTCCCAAAGCTAACCCCACCCAACTGGCCAACCTCATGCATTCCCTCCCCCTGGACAGGGAATTGTGCGGTGGTGGAGCACTGACTATAGTGGCACCAGCATCTGGTATCCATTCCTTCTGTGTCTGGCCCAACAACCATCACCTCATCTCTGGCCTAGGGACCCCGCCTATACACAAATTTTATTCACTGGGCCTCTAGTGTTTTATATATGAATCTGCATGTAACACAGACACTATCTGAAAGTGAATAAAGACTATAAAGCCTTCCTGGAGTGACCACACAGAAAAGTACAGAAGGAAAATTCCCTGTCAGCTGAATTTTAAAAAGTACCCTCTGAAATTTATTTTGTTCACTTTTATCTGGAAGACATGACCAAAGGCCTGCATTTACAGAAATTCACAGACAATGGCTAATTATTTGGCTGGGTGGTCAGTGATTAGAAGAAATACAATTGGAAAATTGGTAACAAGGAGACCTGGGAAAGAAGAGTTGAGATGGACTTCTCTGTCAATACACTGAGTGTGTCACATGTGAACATCCCAGGTGAATTTTCAGTGGAGTGGAATTTTTATAATTAGGAGGACAAGATGAACCATTCTGTTTATGTCAGCTTATTTTTTTTAATATATATTTCACTGATTCTTTACAGATATAAAGGGAGAGGGATAGAGAGATAGAAACATTGATCAGCTACCTCCAGCACACTCCCCATTGGATATGTGTCTGCAACCAAGGTACATGCCCTTGACTGGAATTGAACCTGGGACCATTGAGTTTGCAGGCCTACGCTCTATCCACCGAGCCAAACCGGTTAGGACTATGTCAGGTTCTTTCACAAGCCACCATGGTTCATGATTAATTAGCTAAAGGACAAAGAGGCCAAGGTTGCATTGAGGGAAGTTATGCACAGATTCCATAACGTGGACTTCTACACATCACAAATCATTTGACTTCAGCCAGTGATGATGGACCAACCTGAAAATAACAGGGATTGATTCTGAGCCCTGCGATGGCAGCATTTTCCAGGGATATCAACCAGACCCCAACTGACATTGATTATTTTTACCTTTCTCATCATGAAAGGGAACACTTTGTTCTCACTGGAACATACTCTTACTTGAGATATAAATTGGATTTTTCTGTCTCGAATATTTCTCTAAACCATTATTCATCAACTTACAAATGCCTTATACATTATCATAATATTTTTCATGGCATTGACTAAGAAAAAGGAAGTTATTTTAAATAAAATTAAGTCTGACAATGAGCTGATGCTTGTGGAATGCACCTGTCTCACTAGGTTCTTTGTTACCCTGAAATAACTGCACTAATATAATGGTGTGATGATTCTTTTGAAGATCCAGCTACAGTGCTATCATCTTACAGGGTGGGAACAAGTTCATGTAGGTCAGGGAAATCAAGAGTTGGGGATAGAAATGTTGCCTCTATTATTCCAAGTAATCCACTAATTTTTTTATCCTTGTCTCCATAAACTTGTGCTCAAATGAGAAAGAATACTACCCAAGGAACATAGTTATGGTTTTATGTGACTGGAACCAGTAGGAGGTGGAATGTAGAAACTTGCTACATTACACTCTTCATGCCAGTGAAACCACAGGGAAAGAAGAAGGATTATTTTAATGACTAGGGTGATTGATCCTGGATGTACAGTAGAGATTAAATTTTTTAAACACAATAAGAGTGAGAAAAAGACTAGTATTAAATTCAAAAGGTCTTTTAAGACACAGCTTCGTACTCCTATGCCTTGTGATAAAAGTTAGATTCATAGATAGAGAGCAGGCAGACAGCTGGGTTTGGGAAAGAGGAGAAGGGGCAGAGGGATTGAGAGAAGAAAGAGAGAGAGAGAACCCATGTATATGGATAACACTGTGGTGATTATGGAGGGTGGGTGGAGGTGGGAGAGGGCATAGAAGGGATAAATGATGATGAAAAAATTAAATATATTTTAAAGTTAATGGGAAAATACAATAAAGGATTGCAATTGTTCAGATCCTTTATAAATGAAATTTGAATATTTTACCAGGCAAAGAACCTTGACTACCTGGCTGCTTCCTAAAAGCAAAAAGAATATGAAAGGGCAGTGAAATAAGAGAGTTTTAAGTACCAGCTATGATCTTATGACTAGTGCAGAAATGAGGACTATAAGTTACAATTATTGCCTTCTTATTTTGGCACAAAATATTTGTGCATATATTATCAAATTATTTTTATTGTTCAAAATTCTACTTTCCTCTCTCCTTACATAAGGTGTATTGATATTATTTAACTTAATATTTCAGGATTTATATTGCAGAATATCCTAATCAGAATACAATTCAGATACAAAAAAGTCACTCAAAGATGGGTGAGAAATGATAGTTTAAATAAGTCATTGTGCTGAGGGAGTTTGCATGTTTTAATTTGCATGAAGAGTAATTGAATCATGTTAGACACAATCATGATTTTTCTACTGCCTTTATTAGAAATTTAAGTATTAGTTATTTCTTTTGAATATATAGCCAGAAGTGATATTACTGGATCCTATTATAGTTCTATTTGTAACTTTATGAGGAACCTTCATATTGCTGTTTATAGGGACTGCGTCTGTTTACATTCCCACCAAGAGTAAAAAGTGTTCCCTTTCTCCACATCCTCGCCAACATTTTTCTGTAAGTGTTCTTTTCCAGAACATATGTAAAATCCTAATATATTATGCTTTTCCAGAGAGTAGAAGAAAAGTTGAAACATTGCTCTCCCTTTCACAGCTTTAAACATATTGATGGATACTTAATTTTTTTTTGTTTATTGATCAAAGAAGAATATTTTAATGAAGATTCAATCTATAAATATGCTTACACTCCAATCATAGCATATTTTGACAATAATAACCATCAGTCTTACTAAGTCAAATATCACTCTAGGAGCTTCTAAAGCTGAAGAAAAATAATATTGGCTCTGTGTAACCTGCATCTCCCTCCATTTTATAACCTTTTTCTAAATGTCTATAGCACTCTCTTTTGTAGGTCACTGTGAGGCTAACTGCAAAAATGTACTTTAGAATTCCATGAACACCTTGCGTGAAGACAGAGGAGATGATGATTTCTTAACTTTAAAGTATTGCTGATATTAAAACTCATATTTCTGGTGCCATGTCAGAGGAGATGACCTAAAAATACAAGTGATAGCCTCATTTTAGCAGCAATTAAATCCTAAAAAGCACAATGTGAGCATTTTCATTTTGAACCCAATTGTATTTGCGATCCTCAATCTCCCTTAATTCCACACATGAATGACCTGCTCTCAATTATTATACACCGTAGGGATGTTCTGGTCTCAGAGTGCAGAGTCTATTGGTGCACTGTAGAGAACAGATCAAGCATTAATGCGTAACTATGGTTCCATTTTGGAGCAATATTGAACTCCACAAATAAAAGAACGTTTTGCAAAAGTAGTACAAGAAATTATCAGTGGCTCAAGGCAACTTCCAATTATAAAGAAGCCACTAGTTTTCTCAGACCACAGGTGTTTTTCTTTCTGTATTTTATGTACTGTAAAATAATATATAATATATGACATATGACAAATGTACATTGCAAGCATTTTTAATTTGGAGAGAACCACATCAGCAGTTCAAATAAAGGAAGCTTCCACATCTTTTCCCCTTTCTAAGTTCCATTGGCTTCAGCCATCTACTCTGTAGAAGAGAATTCTGGTTCTTCATGTGTTCATTTATTCAAATGTAGGCTTATCTTAGGCATTGTCAGCATTTGATTTTTCTATATGCAGATCTTCTTCATGTTTCAGACAGTCATAAATGTTTCAAAAATTTGTATCTTGGACTATATGCTTTCATTTCAAATAATTTACCAAGGGCTCTTGAAATATAAAGCTTTTGCTAACCTTGCTCAGTTCTTGACCTTGCAAATTCATTTGCAAAATATTGTATTTTGTTTGCTAATAAAGGAAAGTATAGAACCAGATTTTTTAGACAGGGTTTTAGGGTAAAGTTTAGCTTAAATATCCTTTTTCATTATATTTTCTTCCAAATCAGTCACAAATAGAGACATAAATAAAAGCAACATAACTCATAAGTGATTATATATTTCATTTTCTGCCAACTTTATAAAATTCATTAATATTATTTACCATTTAGAGTGTTAATTTTTACTTCTTGGCATATTTTATCACAAAATTCCTATAAATAGCAAATATTATGTAGAATTTTACAAGATGATTTACTTAATATTAAACTATTAGGAATAAAGTTGAAATGTGCAATCAACACCCATACAGATCTTATTGAACTTATCTTTCTGTATGCATATCAATCATCTGTGCAGAATGAGAATAGGAGGTAACATTCATGTGGATACAGCAAATAATATAAAAGTAAGAAAATCCTCATTTTGAATTGCAGCTCTCAGATGAGCAGTTTTTCATGTCTCTTGACTTTCTCTTTGTCCACATTGGAGAAGTGTCTATTTTTTAATTGGATTGTTTGTCTTCCTTTTGTTAAGTTGTATGAGTTCCTTATATATTTTGAAGATTAACCTGTCAGATGTGTCATTGGCAAATATTTTCTCCCACATAGTGGGGTCTCTTGTTATTTTGATTATGGTTTCTTTTGCCATGCAGAAGCTTTTTTTTTTTTTCTAATCCCATTTGTCTATTCTCTCCTTAACTTTCATTGTCCTAGGAAATGTGTCGGTAAACATATTCCTATGAGAGATGTTTGAGATTTTGGTGCCTCTAGTTTCTTCTAGGACTTTTATGGTTTCACATTTTACATTTAAGTTGTTTATCCATTTTGAGTTTATTCTTTTGTATGGTGTAAGTTGATGGTCTAGTCATTTTTTGCATGTACCTGTCCAATTTTTCTAACACCATTTATTGAAGAGACTATTGCTGCTCCAATGGATACTCTTGCTTCCTTTGTCAAATACTAATTGAGCATCATGGCTTGATCTTTTTCTGGATTATTTGTTCTGTTCCATTTATCTATATGTCTGTTCTTGTGCCAGTAACAAGCTGTTTTGAGTACAGTGGCTTTATATTAATAACTTCCTACCTGGTATGGTGATTCCTCCAATTTTATTCTTCTTTCTCAAAATTGCTGCAGCTATTCAGGATCTTTTTTAGTTCCATATAAATTTCTGTAGTGTTTGTTCTAGGTCTGCGAAATATACTGTTGTTATTTTAATAGCAATTGCATTAAAAGTATAGATTGCTTTTGGGTAGTGCGGTCTTTTTAATGATGTTGATTCTACTAGTCCATGAACATGGTATATTCTTCCACTTGTTTATATCTTCTTCTAACTCTTTTTTTAATATCTACATTGTAGATTTCAGACCCAGGCATCCTACTTCCAGGAATATATTCTAAGAAACCTGAAACACTCATCAGAAAAAAAAAATGTACCCCTATGTTCATATCAGTACAATTTTCAATAACTAAGACTTGGAAACAGCCTAATTGTGCATCAGCAAATGAGTGGGTAAAAAAATAAATTATGGTACATTCCCATAATGGGATACTATGCAGCAATAAAAACAAACAAACAAACAAACAAACAAAAAAACAACTCTTACCATACACAACAGCATGAATTGACCTGGAGAGTATTATGCTGAGCAAAATAAGCCAATCATAGAAAGATAAATATCACATGATCTCACTCACATGTGGAATCTAATGAACCAAATAAAGTGATGATTAAAAATAGACCCACAGTTATAAGCATGAGGAGACTGTTGAACCTCAGAGGTAAAACAGAAGAGGGTGGATGGGAAGAGATCAACCAATGAACTTGTATGCATATATACTACATAATCTGTGGACATAGACAATGAAGTGACGAGGGCCTGAGAGGGAGGACAGATGGGAGAAGGGTGGAAGAGGTTAATGGGGGAAAAAAGAGGAACTATGTAATATTTTAAATAATAAAGATTAAAAAGAAAAAAAGAAAATTAATTTAATTTTTAAAATGTAAGAAAATTTTCACCCTGATACATGCAAAGGGTCTCAGTTTCAGTTCATTAGACCACATCTATAAACTTGGGTCACAGGATATCCATTCCTACTCTTTCTAAGGTCTTCTTTTGTTCTGTTTCTGTTAGATTTGCTAGTCATTCAAATAAAACACGAATCTACTTCCTTCTGATAGTTTCCAACAATAAATTAATTTTCTCATTGACATTTATGCATGGTTATAATTCTTAAAAATTTAGATTAAAAAAAGAGAGATAAGCTCATTTGTGATACAGGCTATTGTGAGTTTTGTATTTTGTACAATGTTTATGTAAAAAAAGTGTTAAGTTAAAAGAATTGATATAATAATAATTGCATCAAGTATATGTAAAGCAAAGCATACATCTGTATTGACTTGTATATACTGCTGTTAACGAGATAGTTACACTTTTTCAAATGTGTCTTATATTTAAAAACTAAGATTGATTACATAAAATCTGTACAGGTAAAAAAACTAAGAACAATAGTAGCCATGAGTTTCTCAAAATTGTTTTCACCAGGTTTGTAGATTTTCTTTTATGCCTTTGAAAAACCTCATGTTTTGGTATAAGCTGTCTATATGAGTTATATTCTTTGAGTATTTATTAATCACAGATTTTAGACTTTGCAGCCTATGTTTTATTTAATAATTTACAATATATATGTTATTCTTCTTCTTGGGTTTGGGACAAAAGTAAAACAGTATAATTTGCTTGTATTTTATTCTCATTAGAAGTCCTTATATTTTTCTCTTTCTAAATATTGATATTATATAAGGTTTGGGAAATGAGGTTATATCCACATAGTTGTAAATAAGTTATAGTTTAATTTATTTTGCATTCTCAGTTCTTCTTTTTTGTAAAAAAAAAGATAACAACAACAAAAACTCACCAAGTTTGTCTCAGTACATAAGCAGATTGTTAGTGCTTTCTGTTCAAAGAAAGTCTCTCTTAAAACCAAATATTGTTATAATTCACAAAATCAAAAGCTTTTTTTCGATGTATCCCAGTTAACATACTTCTACAGTCTTGTTGTTGAACAAGAAAGTGACAATCTGTATATTAATAGGAGCTTTGGGAGTTTCCTTAAAAATGAATTTTTAATGATATATGCTAACATTTTACATTTTTTCTTCTTTAGATAGCATAATTGCCAAACTCTTTCTGATCTTTTCAGAAAGTGTAATGCTATTTCTTAACTTGTTCTTTATACTCTGACATTTCCTAACTGTTAAAATATATTATTATCCAGTTGTTTGCTTTCCAAGACATTAATGCTTTAAATCCTCTTCATCAGGCTCTTTAATGCTTATTGTTGTATAGAATAATTTACATATAATTTCACTTATCTGGTGCTGTAATACCATTCATTTTTTACCTTTCTCATAGGAATTTGTGGGAAAGGCAAACATTCATTCATGACACAAATGATAAAGAGAAAATGATAAGCCAGTCAGAGAGAAAAGAAATATAGTACAGAGTGGCAAACAAAAATCAACAAAGTTGGAATCCAAGATGGCAGCATAGGTGAGCACCTAAACTGCTACTTTGCACAACAATTTCAAAACTACACCTAAAAGACAGAACGGACATCATCCAGAAGCACAGAAAAGTTGGCTGAGTGAAAATTCTACAACTAGAAGGAAAGAGAGGGGCTCATGGAGACCCAGAGTTGCTGCAAAAAGCTGAGGTATGGAGACGCACGCATGAAGAGAGTGGGTGCTGGATTGCCTGGCTGGCTTCCTTGGGCAGGAGGGAGATGGAAGACTCCCAACTGCACTGAACCTCTTATCCTACAGCACTGAACCCCAGGTTTAGCCAAAATTCATACAGGGGTAGTTTGGACTGTGAAAGGGAAGAAGTGCATGGAAATTTAGCAAAGTCGGGAAAGGACAGAAGCCTGGTGGTGCGCACAGCACTGCATGCAGAAGATGGACTGCTGATTGTGCCACTAGCTTTCACAACTGTGCCACTTCTAACTCCACTAAACCCCAGTTTCGGACGAGACTTTGGAGACCCAGACTCATACTGTCCCGAAGCACAGGGGAGCTGGAAAGGCAGTGGTCTAGAGGCACTGTGCATGGGCACAGGAACCACTCCAGTGATTACCCAGAGGTATGTGAGAACCAGGGGCTAAGTAGGGCGGGGCCCTCAGACCCCACCCCTTCCAAGCTCAACAGAGAGTCTTTTGCAGTTTTGCAAGTCTTGTATCATAAGGCTGATTCCAACACAGAAGTTTTCCCAGAATAATGAAAATGTGGAGACAAAGGAAGAGTTCATAAACAAAAGAAATGAAGGAAAACAAATGACTAGACATAGAGTTCAAAACAACAGATATAAGGTTTTTCAAGAATTTCCTAGAAATGATGGATAAATTAAGTGAGACCCAAGAGGAGATGAAAAAGGACCAACTATAGATGATAAAGGACCAACTAGAAATTAAACATACACTGACTGAAATAAAAAATATTTTACAGAGACCTAACAGCAGACTAGAGGAAGGCAAGAATCAAGTCAAAAATTTGAAATATAAAGAAGCAGAAAACAATAACTGAAAAGGCAAGAAGAAAAAAGAATAAAAAAATGTGAAGATAGCCGAGACCAGATTGGCTCAGTGAATAGAGCATCGGCCTGCAGACTGAAAGGTCCCAGGTTTGATCTGGTCAGGGGCATGTACCTTGCTTGTGGGCACAACTCCAGTAGGGGGCGTACAGGAGGTGGCTGATCGATGTCTCTCTCTCATCGATGTTTCTGACTTTCTATCCCTCTCCCTTCCTCTCTGTAAAAAATCAATAATACAAGTGAGTTAAAAGTTAAAGGACATAAAATATATCTATAGAAGAATCCAAGATGGTGGCATAGGTAAACGCCTACACTGCTGCCTCGTACAACAATTTCAAAACTACAACTAAAAGATAGAACAGACATAATCCAGAAACACAGGAAAGCTGGCAGAGTATAAGTTCTATAACTAGAAGGAAAGAGAGGGGCTCACAGAAACCCAGAGGAGCTGCAAAAAGCTGAGGTACGGAGACGCGCACTCTGAGAGAGCGGATGCCCGAGTACCTGGCTGGCTTTCTCTGGTGGGAGGGAAACCGAGACTCCCAATGGCATTGAACCCCTTATCCTACGACACTAAACCCCAGATCCAGCCGAAACTCATATGGGGGGAGTTTGGACTGTGAAAATGGAGAAGTGCACTGAAATTTAGGGGAGTTGCAAAGAGTCGCAAAAGATAGGAGGCTGGTCGCAGTCACGCATGCGCACGGTGCTGCGCGGAGGACAGATCGCTGATTGTGCCTCTGGCTTTTGCGACTGGGCACGAGACAGACCCTCCCAACTGTGCCACTTCTGAGTCCACTGGGCCCCTGTTTCGGGTGAAACCCTGGAGATCTAGACTCGTGTGGTCCTGGTGCGAAGGGGAGCTGGAAAGGCAGCGGTCTAGAGGCACTGCGGGCGCACACACACAAGGACCGCTCCACCGATTACCCAGTCACGTGAGACTCAGAGGCGGTGGAGGGCGGGGCCAACTGGAAGGCAAGGCAGTCCCTTAAGCCCTGAGACTCTACCCATCCCAAGCTCAACAGAGGCTTCTGTGGTTTTGCAAGTACAGAAGTTTCCCCAACATAGTAAAAATGCCAAGACAAGGGAAGGGATCAAAAACAAAAGAAATGGAGGGAAAAAAAAATGACTGGATATAGAGTTCAAAACCACGTTTATAAGGTTTTTCAAGAATATGCTAGAAAAGATGGATAAATTTAGCGAGCCCCAAGAGAAGATGCAAAAAAGCCAACTAGAGATGCAAAAGAGCCAACTAGAGATGCTAGAGATGATGCATAAATTTAGTGAGCCCCAAGAGGAGATGAAAAAGGACCAACTAGAGACACTGACTGAAATAAAAAATATTATACAGAGTCCTAACAGCAGACTAGAGAAAGACAAGAATCAAGTCAAAAATTTGAAATATAAAGAAACGGAAAACACTCGACTGGAAAAGCAAGAAGAGAAAAGAATCCAAAAATGTGAAGATAATGTAAGGAGACTCTGGGACAGCTTCAAGCATACCAACATCAGAATTGTGGGGGTGCCAGAGGAAGAGAGAGAGCAAGATACTGAAAACCTATTTAAAGAAATAATGATTGAAAACTTCCCACAACTGGTAAAAGAAATAGACTTACAAGTCCAGGGAGAACACAGAACCCCAAATAAAAGGAATCCAAAAAGGACCACACCAAGACACATCATAATTAAAATACCAAGAGCAAAAGACAAAGAGAGAATATTAAAAGCAGCAAGAGAAAAACAGTTTATTACCTGCAAGGGAGAACCCATACAATTGTCAGCTGATTTCTCAACAGAAAAGATGCAGGCCAGATGGGAGTGGCAAGAAATATTCAACGTGATGAATAGCAAGAACCTACAACCAAGAATACTCTATTCAGCAAAGCTATTATTTTAACTGAAGAGCAGATAAAGAGCTTCACAGATAAGAAAAAGCTAAAGGAGTTCATCAACTCCCAACCAGTGTTTTATGAAATGCTAAAGGGTACTCTTTTAGAAGAGGAAGAAGAAAAAGGCAAAAGCCAAAAAATTATGAAGAACAAATACATATCTATCAACAAGTGAATCTAAAAATTAAGTGAATTAAAAATTTGATCAACAGAATAAACTTGTGAATATAATAGAATCAGGAGCACAGAAAGGGATCGGACTGATAATTCTCAGGGGGAAAAGGGGTGAGGGGTGTATAGGGAGAGACTGGACAAAAATCATACACCTATGGATGAGATCAATGGGAGGGAGCTAATGGCAGAGGGAGGAGTGGAAGATGGGTGGAGGGGTGCTATGGAGGGGAAAAAAGAGAAACAAATGTAATCATCTGAATAACAAAGATTTAATTTTAAAAAACACATATCTATATACATATGTAAAACCTTAATATTTGAATAGTCCGAACAGCAGAACAACTGAAAAACCAGTCATTATGGCTTGTGCTGACCACAGGGAGTGTGTGTATAACATGCGGGCATCAGCAGCGGGTGGTAGAGTACAGAACACGATGGGCATAGGGTGTGGCAGGATGGTGGAGCAAGTGAGGGAGGGCTTCAGACCAAGGCAGGGCACTGATCACTATCATTAGGGCTAGCCTTTGGTGGTTACTGAAAATTCTTTGCTCCCACTTACCATGATCCTGCCTGTTGTTTGCACTTGCTGCCAGCACCAACCCCACTCACACTTGCTGCTGGCGCCAGAGCCACTCCTTGCCCCTGCTTGCCAGCATCAGAGCCATCACTAGCACCTGCTCCTAGCACCAGCCCCAATTTCTCTGTGCTGTCAGAGGGTGCGAAGCAGGGCTGGTGCCATCAGTGTGTGGGAGTGGCCACAGCATAAGTAGGGCTTCCAGTAGAGAGGGGACCAGGGACCATGGCAGGAGGAGCTGGGTAGGGTGTGGAAGATGGAACAAGACCCGCCCCTGTGCCCACTGTAGCCGCAAGGCCCAGGTTTCCTTTCAAGGTGCACAAATTCGTGCACTGGGCCCCTAGTATTATACAAATATTGTGAGTCTTAAGATTCTTGTAATTATTATAATAATTACAAGAATCTTAAGACTCACAATATTTGTATCAGGGAAAATAGATTTCAGAACAAAAACAAACAAAAAAATGGGTCATTTGTCATTTAATAACCATACAAAAGGCATTTAGTGAAGTGAACATGATGGTCCTGAACACCTGTTTCTATAACAAAACCTGAGAATACATGAAGCAAAAACAAATTGAAGTGCAAGAATAAAAAAATTCATAATTTTATAGTTAAAGATTTCAATACCAAACAAAACAAGTGGACAGAAAATCAGTCAATAAATAGAATACTTGAAAAGCACTATCAGCCAACTTGACCTAACTGGCATTTTGAACACTCTTTCCAAAGTATCACAATTAATAGTTTTTCCAAGTACACTCAGATATTTTAACAAAATAGACATATTCTGGGTCATTTAAAAAGACAATAAATTGAAAATAATTGAAATATTACAATGTAATTTACCTTAGAATAGAATTAAATGAAAAATTATTAACAGAAATATATCTGGAAAATATTTAGATGCCACATATCACACTTCTAAATAATATCTAGGTAAAAGAAAAAGACCAAAAGGAAAATAAGCACATATTTTAAACTACATCAGAATGAAGTACCACAGATTAAAGTTTGTAGATGGGAACTGTAAACCAAAATTAATTTTAGGATGTAATAAAGACCAAAAACAATTTATTTGAACAAAAGAATCTGTAGCCCAAGAAACACAGATTCATGTTCCCAATTAGGTCCATTGTATGTAAAAGAGCTATTCAAATCACACAATTGTGATTGTGATAGGGGACTTTTGAACTGGAATACATGGTGTTCCCAAAGGCAGAATAGCTTCTCCAGATTCTTTGTCCATAGGAGATGAAGAATAAAACCACGGAGGGAAGATAATATAGCCAAAGTAGAGATTTATTGTAGAACAAGTACAGACACCCACATGGGGAAGAGGAAACAAACTCACAGCACAGACTCCCAGATGCGGAAGAGGAAAGAGTTTCATTGATTTCCTGTTTCCACCATTTGTAAAAGCTACAATTTTTGTATCTCAATATCCTCTCTCATTGGTCAATATTCCCCTTTGATCTGGTCACTATAGCAACTCCTGAGCTCAAAGGTCAAAACTTACATGTGATATGTGAGGTACTCCTCCCTCATTGTTCTCCCATTCCCTCTGGATTTTCTTCCTCCTTCTTCATTTTGTAAATGTAGAGATTTTGCTACTCATAGTTCCCTTGTCTTATGGAATGTAACTACCAATGGCTCCCTGCTCCCTGTCTTGTGGGAACACCGTATTACAGTCCAAGTTCAACTTAGATGATATGGACAAATTGCTTAAAAGATCAAAACTACCTAAGCTCACTCAATAAGTAACAAAAAAAATATGTACAGCTCTGTATCTATTAAATAATAAACATTCGGAGAAAAAAACAATATTTTTCTCTACCTTCCTAGGTTCTTGGCTGAGATCTTTCTTGAGTAAAACATATTAATAGAAAACAAACAAACAAACAAACAAACAAATTTAATAGTATGTACACCTCCTATATATATGGGAGAGACTCAGCAAAAAGCAAAACTGGTAACACCATGAAATGGGCCAAGCTATCTCCTTAATTTGTATCTAAACACAAAGGAAATATATTTGGGCTGGGGAACTCTAATGGGAGGTTACCAGAAGAAGCCAGTAAACAAGAGTATGGCTGTTATGCAGATTTGTCTATGCCATCTGATTTAATAAGACTTCCTAGAGATTTGATCATTCTCTCTAGAGGACTGGTAGAGAGAAACCCTTAGAAATAGGGATTTTCTTTATAAATGTAAATGTCTCTTACAAAAAGGTGACTTGTACTTTGTTTTTCAAGAGCTTTCCCTATCTGCTCTTCTTAAAAAACAACCAACCTAAAATAATCCTTATTCCCAAAAGGCATATTTTGGGATGTTATATTCTATTCTCCTTCAAATTCAAAGCTAACTACCTTGCAGCATATAAAACTTCAGGTCCAGATGCTTATAAAGTTGAATTGTACCAAGCATTCAAAGTAGAAATAATGACACATCTATATAAACTTAAAAAAATTGAGAAGTATCCATCCCCAAAATTCATTCTGTGAGACCAATCTTATCTTGATATGAAAAACAGACACAGATGTTTCAAAAAAAAGGTAATTAAAAACACATGTTTCTCATGAAGAATATCCATAACTGTGTATGAGTGTATGTGTTTGTTTGTTTTTGTTGTTATTGTTGTTTTGTTTTATTTTATTTTTTGGCATACATATCTTGCTAACAAATGAGCAACAACAAAAGTATAAATAAATTCAGAGACAGGAATCCTTAACTGAAGAAAATATCTAATTTATTAAGTTAAATCTTTTCTGAAAAATGGTGAAAAGACTTCTTTATTATCTTCTTTATTTTATTATTTATTTATTTATTTATTACTGATTTTTTTAATTTAATAAATCTTAATTTTCAGATTATTAGAATCATTCCTCTTTTTTTTCCCCCATAGCTCCCCTCTGCCTGGCTCCACTCCTCCATCTGCTTTGTTCTCATCTATAGGTATATGATTTTTGTCCAATCTCTCCCTGCACCCCCTTCACCTCTGTACCCCTGAGAATTGTCAGTCCTTTCCCTTTCTATGCCCCTGATTCTATTATATTCATCAGTTTATTCTGTTCATCAGATTTTTAATTCACTTAATTTTTAGATTCACTTGTTGATAGATATGTATTTGATGTTCATAATTTTTATCTTTACCTTTTTCTTCTTCCTCTTCTTAAAGAGTACCTTTCAGATTTTCATATAATACTGGTTTGCTGTGAATGAACTCTTTTAGCTTTTTCTTATCTGTGAAGCTCTTTATCTGATCTTCAATCTGAATGATAGCTTTGCTGGGTAGAGTATTCTTGGTTGTTGGTTCTTGCTATTCATCACTGGATATTCTTTGCCACTCTCTTCTGGCCTGCATAGTTTCTGTTGAGAAATCAGCTGACAATTATATGGGTGCTCTTTTGTAGGTAATTAACTGTTTTTCTCTTGCTACTTTCAATATTCTCTCTTTATCTTTTGCTCTTGGTATTTTAATTATGATGTGTCTTGGTGTGGTCCCCTTTGAATTCCTTTTATTTGGGTTTCTGTGTGCTTGCTGGATTTGTAAGTCTATTTCTTTCACCAGATGTGGGAAGTTTTCAGTCATTATTTCTTCAAATAGGTTTTCAGTGTCTTGGTCTCTCTCTTCTAGCACCTCCATAATTCTGATGTTGTTATGCTTGAAGTTGTTCCAAAGGCTCCTTACACTATCTTCACATTTTTTATTCTTTTTTTTCTTCTTGCTTTTTCAGTTGATTGTTTTCTGCTTCTTTATATTTCAAATTTTTGACTTGATTCTTGCCTTCCTCTAGTCTGCTGTTAGATCTCTGTATAATATTTTTTTATTTCAGTCAGTGTATGTTTAATTTCTAGTTGGTCCTTTTTCATCTGTAGTTAGGCATTCGTTTTTCATCTCCTACTGGGTCTCACTAAATTTATTCATCTTTTCTAGGAAATTCTTAAAAACTTATAACCATGGTTTTGAACTCTATACACAGTCATTTGTTTTCCTCCATTTCTTTTCTTTGGGATCTGTTTCTTAGTCTCTGCATTTTCACTACACTAGGAGAACTTCTGTGCTGGAATCGGCCTTATGATATAAGACTTGCAAAACTGCAAAAGCCTCTTTGTTAAGTTTGAATGGGTGGAGTCTCAGAGTGCCTTGGTTTTCAAGTCAGCACCATTCTACATAGGCCCTGGGTCTCAAGTGTCTCTCAGTAATTGCTGTGTGTGCGCAGACACTATTTTTTTGGTTCCCCTGTGGTCGAGGACCCAAATGATTCTGGGTTCTCAGGGTCTCACCTGAAACTGCGGCTCAGTGCCATTAGAAATGGTGCAGTTGGGAGGCTCTGTCTCCTGCCCACTAGTGAAAGCCAGCAGCACAATCGCAGTCCGTCTTCTGCAGGCAGTGGTGTGTGTGCCTCCAGACCTCTGCCTTTTCCTGGCTCCCCTAAATTTCCTTTCATAGTCCAGACTTCCCACTTATGAGTCTCACCCAAAACTGGGGTTCAGTACCAATGGGAGTCTGCATCTTCCTCTCGCCAGATGAAGCCAGCCGGGATTTCTGGCACCCACTCTCTCCATGCACGCATCTCAATATCTCAGCTTTTTGCAGCTCCTCTGAGTCTCTGTGAGCCTCTTTCTTTCTTTCTAGTTTTAGAATTTCCACTCAGCCAACTTTCCTGTGGTTCTGGATGCTGTCTTTTCTGTCTATTAGCTGTAGTTTTGAAATTGTTGTGTAAGGCAGCAGTTTAGGTGTTCACTTATGCCGCCATCTTGGTTTCCTCCTCCAAACAAGCTTATTTTAAAGACAGTTGTTCTCACTAAACATTTTCATATAAAAATATAAATTCTAGATTAATTATTACTTTATTTTTATAAAGCAGATATCCAATATTTTAGGGAACCAGATTTTATCAAAACTATGAGGGGGAAAAAAAAGCAAAAGGTTTAATTTTAGGTTTAAATTTCTATAAAAGTGTGAGGATTAAATGTGTGCTTTCAAAGAGAATAATGATTTAAAAAGCAATATATTCTGATCATAAAATTGCAAACAAATCCTGTAAAACCTAAGAAATAATATGTGAAGAAATCAATCTCTGACATCTTTTTTTTTTATATATATTTTATTGATTTTTTACAGAGAGGAAGGGAAAGAAAGTCAGAAACATCAATGAGAGAGAGACATCGATCAGCTGCCTCCTGCACGCCCCACAGTGGAGATGTGCCTGTAAGCAAGGTACATGCCCCTGACCGGAATTGAACCTGGGACCTTTCAGTCCACAAGCCGATGCTCTATCCACTGAGCTAAACAGGTCTCGGCAACCTCTGACATCTTTGATGAGAATAATTTAAAACAGAAAATAATAAAAAATAAAGGTGATAGCAAAGATGAATAAATAAAAAAATGCTGGGAAAGATTAAATTGTGTCAGTATACCTAAAGACAGATTGAATAGATACTCACTAAAAATCCAAAAGAAAGTGTAAATTGTTTTAATAAATCTAGGTTCAGATCATGAATCAAATTGAGTAGTAAACTTGCCACTTATAGGATAGAAGATAAAGTCACATTCATGGTGAATAATCTCTTCATATCTAGGAAAAAGACCAAATTCATTCACTATCTTATAAGGCCTTACCTGTTCTGCCTCCTGCCTAATGTTTTAGCCCCATTTCCTGCCCATGTCTTTCTTATCTGGGTTCCAGCTTCACTGGCCTTTTCATTCCCTGCATAGAATATGCTGCCTGACAACCAACATTCTTAACATAGGATGTCCCCTTGACCTATAGTGTTCTCCTCTCTCCCTAATTTCCTAGTCAATCATTATACACCTTTGATATTCCAACTTAAAAGTAACTTTGTGCAATTGAACCAGACTACCAATGATATATATATATATATACATATTTTTTTAAATCATGACTTTATTTCATAGCACTTATGATAGTTTATAATTATATAACTTTTTGTTAATATTTAATTTGTACCTGTCTCATCTACTAAACTATAAATTCCTTGAATGCAGGAACTATAATTCTGCATTGTATCTTTACCATAAAGCTGGCGCAAAGTAGAAACTTAAAAATATTTGAGACATTTTTAATCAATAACAAAAGAAAGGGAGAGTAAGTAAGGCTTCAAACATAATCCTACATAATAAAGGCCTAATATGCAAATTAACCTAACAGCAGAATGATCAGTGGAATGACCAGTTGCTATGACATGAACTGACCCCCAGGGAGAAGATGCTCAATGCAGAGGCTTCCCCCAGCCTGCAGGCCCCAGGCCAGCCAAGATGGGTGTCAGTGCGGGTCCCCTGATTACCTCACTTGTTGCTCCACAAAGGGAGGTGACTGACGGTGGCAGTAGGGCCAGTGGCGGATGGGTCTAGCGAGTAGGCAGCACTAGGCTAGCCAAGGTGGGTGCCATCAAGGGGCTCCACAATCACCCTGACGGTCGCCCCACAGATCCACTCTGATCACCAGCCAGGCCTAGAACCCTAACCATGCATGGATTTCATGCATCAGGCCTCTAGTAATCATAATAAAATGTACATGAAAATGAAACATTAAAGCTTGACATAGACTGATTTAGTAATAAAATATCTATAAATTGTTCCTCTTGCTTGAAAAAATATCCTAAAGTATTGAAGAAGCTGTCAGGGAAGAAGGATAGTAGAGTGAAAAGATTTTTTTCTTCCCTACATGACTCTTTTGTCTGCTATATGTTACTTTTATTTATTTTTTCCTGTTTTAACATTATTTTCCTTCACTTTCACACAGCTAGGACATTTCTTGCTGACAATCTATATTTATAAAAGCCTAAATGATTATTATGACCTATCAACTGAAGGGCCAGCCAACTAATCTGTATTACATGCACTAATCACCAGGGGGCAGATGCTCAATACAGGAGCTGTCCCCTGATGCTCAGTGTGCTCCCACAGCCAACCTTGCATGGCCGGCCAACCTCCCACAGTCCCTCCTCCAAGCCACCCAGCCCCAATCATCCCTGATCAGGACTGGGTGAGACAGCCCTGATCGGCCCCTATCCCAAGCCAGGCCAAGGGACCCCACCTGTATACGAATTCATGCACCAGGCCTCTAGTAAAAGATAACACCATGAGTAAATAAATCAATGAATGACAGTGGTGAAAGTTTTCATCATGGCTATGAATGCTACTCAATCTAAGAAAAATGGTTTTTAGCAAAGTAATGAAGCTGAGAGGATATTCACTTCAGGAATCTAGAGCACAACTCGAGATTTTCATTGACATCATTGACTTTCCTTAATGGCATTGGCATGTCTCTCTGCAGGCAATGCAATTTAGCCATAGGTGTAGGTTAAACTACTAGCTTAGAACAATCTGGCTACTTATAATAAAAGATAAAAGAACCTGTAACCACAGTTATTCTGTAAGTCATAAGGTACACAGATAAGGTAACCTTGCTGCTTCAATAATTGTTAAAAATCACTTTATAGCTTGTTTACATTCAAAACTAAGTGAAAAAATTCAAACCTATAGTTCATTTTTTATTACCATGCTAGTGTAATTTTATTGGCAGATAATTGTTGTGATCCAAGACTCTATATTTATAATAACTAAGTAATATACCACACCTTTATAAATTGTTATTTTTATCTTGATTAGATAAGTCTGTTGAAAAGAAAAGAAATACACTTCATTTCCTATTTATATTCTAGAATTAGTGTTGCACTGGAAGAAAAATTTGCAACTTTAAGTTTATAGAAACAATATAATAAGACACAAACAAAGGTATTTTTATATTATTATATTGTACCATTCTTAAATCTTTACTTAATCTCTTCTTTGTTAGTAAATAGCACACTGTTTTATATGTTTTTCTCTATAATATTTGGCCACATAATAAGCCACTTGAAACACAAGTGCAACTGATACTACAATCCCATGAGATATTTACATTTAATGGTTAAATAAAATAACTTTCCTTCCAGTTTTTATTTTAGTTGTCAGTATGACAGGGATGATATGCTGTATATTAGGTAAGCTAGAGTGACACAGAGATTCTTGTTGTTGCCTGATTTTTAAAGACTTTGTGAAAGGGGAAGTTCAAGATGGCAGTGCAGGAAGATCCTGAAGTCACCTTCTCCCATGTACACAACAAATCTATAACTACATATGGGACAATTTTTTCTGAAAATAATCTGAGACCTGTCTGATCAACTACTCCACATCAAAGGGAAAAACACCACATCAAGATTGAAAGGAGAATCAGAACACATAGTTGCCAAAACTTTACCCCTGACATAGCACCCCACATTTGGAAGGGATCTCCAATACAAAAACAAACAATAACAGAGGAATTTTTTTTCTATAAAGCAAGTTGTCTGTGCACTATGTCATGCACTCAAAACTTTGGGACTTAACCAAAGAGAAAAGCCCTCAAAACATGTGGCTTTGAAAATCAATGGGACTTTAATTCAAGATAACCATGGGGCTGTATGGAATTGAGATTATGCTCTGAAAGGATTCATGTACGGGTTCCACTTATCCTGGAACCAAGAACAAAATAGCAGTTTGTAAAATACCTAAACCATATGTTCAAAATAATAGTCATAGGGAGGCTCACCAAACTGAGAAGAATAAATGAACACAGAGAACTTAGAGAGAGAAAAATAAAAAAGAAATCACATACAAAAGATCCACAGAACTGTTCTATTTGGTTTGGCTTAGTGGATAGAACTTCAGCCTGTGAACTGAAGGGTCCTAGGTTCCATTCCAGTCAAGGGCACATGTTCAGATTGCAGGCTGGATCCCCAGTAGGGAGTGTGTAGAAGGCAGCCAATCAATGATTCTCTCTCATCACTAATGTTTCTCTCTCTCTATCTCTCTTCCTCTCTGAAAACAAAACATATTTATTTAAAAAAAATATCTACAGAGCTGAAGAATATAGTAACTAACCAGAAAAATACACTAGCCCTAACTGGTATGGCTTAGTGGCTAGAGCTTCAGGTTGCAGACTGAAGGGTCCCAGGTTCTATTCTGGTGAAGGGCATATACCTTGGTTGCTGGTACATCCCAAGTGGAAAGTGTGCAGAAGGCAACTGATTGATGTTTCTCTCTCATTGATGTTTCTAGCTCTCTATCCCTCACCCTTCTTCTCTGTAAATAAAATATATTTTTAAAAATACACTAAAGGAGTTCAACAATAGACTAGATGAAGCTGTAAAATAAATCAGGGAGCTGGAAATTAGGGCAGTAGAATTCACACACAGAAGCCAACAACAACAACAAAATAAATTTTAAAAGCAAATATAGCTTAAGAGACCTATGAGACATTAGTGGACTAACATTCTCTTTTTAGGGGTCTCATATAGGAAAGCAAAAGAGAGGAAAAGCAGAAAATGTATTTAAAGAAATAATGGCTGAAAACATTCATTTTCTTAAGCTGGAAAAGAAAACAGATATCCAGATCTAGTACATCCTGTGAGTTCCAAATAAGATGAACCCATATAACAAACATTAAAGAAAAGAATTTACCTTAAAATCAGCATGAGAAAAATGAATTACTATGTACAAGTGACCCCCCATAAGAGTATCAGCAGATTTCTCAGCATAAACCTTGCTAGCCAGAAGGAAGTAGCATGATATATTCAAAGTGCTGAAAGAAAAATAATAGCCACCAAGGTTATTATTCAAAACAAAAAATAAATTAAGAGTTTTCTGGCAAGCAAAAGCTAAAGGAGCTAATCATCACCAAAACAGTCTTCTAAGAATTGTTAAAGGGACTTCTGTAAACAGAAAGGAGCATTAACTAGCAACAAGAAACAGATGAAAATGCAAATCTCACTGGTAAATGCAAATATATACTATAGAAAGTGGATTAATTACCTATAAAGCTAGTACGAAGCTTGAAGACAAAACAGTAAAAATAGCTATAACTACAGAAATTAGTTAAATGATACACAAAATAAAATGTGACATCAAAATTTTTAAATTTGATGGGTACTAAAAATGTAGTTTTAGAATGCTTTCTAATATAACAAGGTTGTCCCATGCAGCCTAATGCTTGGGCATTTGGCTGCCCTCCCTAACCACCCTGCTGGCCTAGTCACCCTACACAGACTCTGGTCATCCGTTTGGTTGTGATGGTCACTTAGGATTTTATTTTAATTTTAATTTTATTAATTTATTTATTTTTAATATTTTTTCTTTTCAGATAATAACTCTTTTTTTTTTCTTTTCTTTTTTTACTTAATAAATTTTTATTGTTCAGATTATTATAATTGTTTCTATTTTTCCCCCCATAACTCCCCTCCACCTGGCTCCTACCCTACCCTCTGTCCTTACCTCCTCCTTGCCCCCCATTGTCCTCATCCATAGGTGTATGACTTTTGTCCAGTCTCTCCCTGCACCCCTATCACCCCTTTTCCCCTGAGAATTGTCAGTCTACTCCCTTTCTATTCACCAGTTTATTCTGTTCTTCAGATTTTTAATTCACTTGATTTTTATATTCACTTGCTGATAGATATGTATTTGTTGTTCATAAATTTTATCTTTACCATTTTCCTCTTCTTTCTCTTCTTAAAGAGTACCTTTCAGCATTTAATATAATACTGGTTTGGTGTTGATGAACTCCTTTAGTTTTTTCTTATCTGTGAAGCTCTTTATCTCCACTTCAATTCTGAATGATAGCTTTGCTGGGTAGAGTAATCTTGGTTGTAGGTTCTTGCTATTCATCATGAATATTTGTTGCTACTCCCATCTGGCCTGCATAGTTTCTGCTGAGTAATCAGCTGACAATCATATGAGTGCTCCTTTGTAGGTAATTAGCTGCTTTTCTCTTGCTGCTTTTAATATTCTTTCTTTGTCTTTTACTCTTAGTATTTTAATTATGATGTGTCTTGG
This sequence comes from Lasiurus borealis, assembly GCA_004026805.1. Classification (NCBI taxonomy): domain Eukaryota; kingdom Metazoa; phylum Chordata; class Mammalia; order Chiroptera; family Vespertilionidae; genus Lasiurus; species Lasiurus borealis. Next base: position 63,594 of record PVJN01002462.1, on the reverse strand, counting down.
TGTGGTCCTCTTTGGATTCTTTGTTTGGGATTCTGTGTGCTTCCTGGACTTGTAAGTCTATTTCTTTCACTAGGTGGGGGAAGTTTTCAGTCATTATTTCTTCAAATAGTTTTCAGTATCTTTCTCTTTCTCTTCTTCTGACACCCCCATAATTCTGATGTTTGTATGCTTGAAGTTGTCCCAGATGCTCCTTACACTATCGTCACATTTTTGGATTCTTTTTTCATTTTCCTTTTCCAGTTGAGTGTTTTCTGCTTCTTTGCATTTCAAATCTTTGACTTGATACTTGTGTTTCTCTAGTATATTAGTTCTCTGTATAATATTTTTTATTTCAGTTAGTGTATGTTTAATTTCTAGTTGGTCCCTTTTCATCTCCTCTTGGGTCTTGATAAATTTATCCATCTTTTCTAGAAAATTCTTGAAAAACCTTATAACCATGTTTTTGAATTCTATATCCAGGCATTTGTTTTCCTCCATTTCTTTCATTTGTGATCTGTCCCTTTGTCTATGCATTTTTGCTGTTTCCTTGAGTTGGTAGAGTAGCTTTGTGTGCTACATGTCCTATATAGCCAAGTAGCTCCACCTCACCAGTTACCTGAGGTGGACTCTCTTAGTGCACACCTTTGTGGACTGTGTGTACATCCTTGTTGTAGTTAATTCTTGTTTGTTGTTGGTATCATTGTGGGGGCTTAACCTCCAAGCCAGTTGGTTGTGAGGATCAGCTGTGTCTACGCTTGGAGAACGTCTGTGTTGGACTCCACCTTAAGACTTGCAAGATTGCAAAAGCCTCTGTGCTAGGCTTGGATAGGGTGGAGTCTCAGGGCGGAGCAGACAGCCTTGGCTTTCCATCAGCCATTGGCGGTCTCAGTGACCCTTAGTAACTGCTGCAGCTCTCTCTGCACACAGTCACTCTCTTGTGCCTCCAGATCTCTGCCTTTCAGTCTCCCCTGCATTTCCATGCACTCCAGGAACCCATATGAATCTAGGTCCTCAAGATCTCTCCCAAAACTGAGGTTCAGTGCAGTCCAACCTGCATTTTAGTGCAGTTGGGAGGGTCTGTCTTCCTCCCATTTGTGAAAGCCAGTGGTACAATCAACAGTCAGCCCTCTGTGTGTGCACTTTCACGCACACCTCCAGACCTCTGTCTTTTGCGGCTTCCCTAAGTTTTCCTGCACTCCTCCCTTTTCACAACAGTCCAGACTCCTCCATATGAGTCTTTCCTGAACTGGGGTTCAATACAGTTGAAAGTGGGGTTCAATGCACTTGGGTGTCTACATCTCCTCCCACCAGAGGAAGTCAGCCAGCCACTCCCACTGCCCATCCTCTCCACATGCATGTCTCTGTACCTCAGCTTTTACAGATCCTCTGAGTCTCTGTGAGCCCCTTTCTTTCCTTCTAGTTGTAGAATTTCCACTCAGCCAGCTCTCCTGTGGTTCTGGATGATGTCCGTTCAGTCTTTTAGTTGTACTTTTGAAATTGTTGTGCGAGGCAGCAGTTTGGGTGTTCACCTATGCCACCATCTTGGTTTCTCTCTCCACTTAGGCTTTTATATAGCTAGATATCCATTACCTATGGACACAGACAATAGTTTGGGGCAGGAACTGGATGGAGGGGGTAATGAGGGGAAAAGAGGGGACATCTGCAATCTTCTTAACAATAAAGATGTTTTAAAAATAAAAATAAGTAAGTGGACTAAATGAATAATAATAAAAAACAAGACCCATTTATATATGCTGCTATTAGGACCTTATATCAGGTATGAGAACATACAGACTGAAAGTAGAGTGAAAAAGGTATTTTAAATAAAAGGAAACCCAAATAAAGAGGGAGCAGGTTGAGTTTTATCAGACAAAAAAGACTAAAAAAATCTATAAAAAACAAAGATGGACATAAGATAATTGTGAAAGAGTTACTCCAACAAGAAGATAAAATACTTTAACTATCTATACCCCCAAAATAGGGGGACCTAAATATGCAAAGCCAATACTAAGATATAATCCAATAATAGTTGGGAACTTCATTGTCCCACTAAAATCCTTGGATATATCTTCTATACAGAAAATCAATAAGGAAATATCAAGAAGTATCAGCCTGAATAATATATTAGATCAAATAAATATTTTTACTAATACAAGGATAGTATGCTAATTAAACCAGGAGATTTCTGGACAAAGCCACGGTGGCAGGGCCAAAGCAGAGGCAGTTAGGGGCAATCGAGCCAGGAGGGAGGGAAGTTGGGAACAAGCAGTCTGGCAGGTTGGAGCAGTTGGGAGTGAGCAGGCCGGTAGGCAGAGTGGTAAGGGGTGATCAGGCAGGCAGGCAGGTGAGTGGTTAGGAACCAGTAGTCCTAGATTGCAAAAAGGATGTCTGACTGCTGGCCTAAACTGGCAGTCAGACATTCCTTGTGGGGTTTCAGATTGGAGAGGGTGTAGGCCAAGCTGAAGAATCTCCCCCAACCCCCCACTGCTGGGCATGATTTTGTGCACTAGGCCACTAGACCTATATAATAAAAAGGTAATATGCAAATTGATCCTAATGTAGGAACTGGGAATGACCAGTTGCTATGACATGCATTGACCACCAGGGGGCAGATAATCAATACAGGAGCTACTCCCTGGTGGTCAGTGTGCTTCCACAGTGGGAGCACCTCTCAGCCAGAAGCCTGCTCATGGCTGGCCAGTACAGTGGTGGTGGTGGGAGCATCTCCTACCTTTGCAGTAGCGCTAAGGATGACCAATTAACAGCTTAAGTTGTTAGTCTGACATCTCCTGAGGGCACCTGGGCTGCCAGAGGGATGTCTGACTGCCATCTTATATCTGTTCTCTTGGGAAGTGGGCCTAAACTGTCAGTCAGACATCCCCTGAGGGGTCCCAGACTGAGAGGGTGCAGGCCAGTCTAAGGGACACCCTCCCTCTGAATACATGAATTTTTGTACACTAGGCCTCTAGTGAAAAGAAAATACATCATTATCAAGTGGGATTTATTTCAGAGACTAAAGGATACTTCAACATCAATCAAAGTGGTATGCCACATTAATAAAGTAAAGAATATAAAATTTATGTAATCATTTCATTAGATGATTAAAAAGCATTTGACAAAATGTATTATTCATTTATGATAAAAACAAAACAAAACACTCTTAACAGAGTGAATATAGATGGAACACACCTTAACATAATAAGGCCACACATAACAAGCTCACACCTATAACTAATATCATTCACAATGGCTAAAAATTTAAAGATTTTAACATGAGGTCAAAACAAGACAAGGATATCTACACTTGTCATTTTTTATTCAACATATTAATATGATGAATAAAGTCATAGACAGAGTCATTAGGCATGTAAAATAAGTAAAAAAACACCGAAATTAGAAAGGAAAAAGTAAAACTGTCACTCTTTGCAGATGACATGATATTATATATAGAAAATACTAAAAATTCCAGCTAAAAACTCTTAGAATTAATGAAAAAAAATCAGTAAATGGCAGTGTACATCAATATAAAAAAAAATATGTTGCATTTTTTACACACTAACAACAATCAGAACAAATTTTTAAAATCCCATTTATAATTGCATCAAAAATAATAAAACAGTTAAAAATAAACTTAATAAATGAAGTGAAAGACCTGTGCACTGAAAACTAGATATTGAAAAAAAAAAAAAATGAAGACACAAAAAAATGAAAAGATGTCCAATGCTCGTGGATTTGAGGATCAATATTATAGAAATGTCTATAGTACCCAAAGTAATCTGCAGATTCAATGCAATGTCCATTAGAAATCCAATAGTATTTTTCAAAAAATAGAACAAATCTAAAATTTGTGTAGAGTAAAAAAACAATCTTAAATAGCCCAAGCAATCTTGAGAAAGAAGAACAAAGTTTGAGGCAATATACCCACAGGTTTCATGGACACAAAAATTAACTTAAAGTAGATTTATGACTTGAATATAAGACCCAAAAATATAAAAATCCTAAAAAATATAGGTGGTAAGCTTCTTGACATTGCTATTGTCTATATATAACCTTACTTGAAAGACAATGGAAACAAGAACAAAAAAAAACAACAACAACAAAAATTAGACTATGATAAACTGAAAAGCTTTTACATAGCGAGGATGCCATCAACAAAATAAGAAAGACAATCTACAGAATTAGATATTTGCATGTTATATCTGATAATGACATTAATATCCAAAAGGTGTAAAAGACATATAGATATCCAACATGTACATGACAAAATGCTTAATATTACTAATATTAGAGAAATGTACAACAAAACCCAAAGGAGATAATCACCTCACACAAAGCTTGTACCTCTTTATTCCCATCACCCATTTCACTCATACCCCCAACACTCTCTAAATGGCTATTATCAATAGCACAAGAAATAATAAGTGTTGGTGTGTACAAGAAGAAAAGGGAACCCTCATACACTATTGATAGGAATGTAAATTTTTGCCACCCTTAAGAAAAATAATATGAATATTTATTTAAAAATTAAAAATAGAACTATCATACCCTATTCCACTTATGCATTTTTATCCAAAGAAATCCAGGTTGCTCCACACCCCAGGGGAACACCCACTCTGATCCAGGACACCCTTCAGGGCAAACCAGCTGGCCCCTCACCCATGCAGCAGGCCTCTATCCTATCTAATAAAAGAGTAATATGGCAGATTGACTTTCACTCCAACACACAAGATGGCTGCCCCCATTTAGTCAAAAGATCCTGCCCCCATGTGGACACAAGATGCCATCACAAGATGACTAGTAGGGGAGGGCAGTTGGGAGGGACCAGGACTGCAAGGGAGAGTACTTGGGGGTGATCAAGCCTACAGGGGAGGGTAGTTAGGAATGACCAGACCAGCAGAGGAGGGAAGTTGGGGATGACCAGGCCTGTAGGGAAGGACAGTTGGGGGTGACCCAAGCCTGCAGGGGAGAGTAGTGGGGAGGGAAGTTAGCGGTAAACAGGCTGGCAGGAGAGCAGTTAGGCATCAATCAGGTTGGCAGGGGAGTGGTTAAAGGGTGGGTGATCAGGTTGGCAGGCAGAATGGTTAGGGGAAATCAGGAAGACAGGCAGGTGAGCAGTTGGGAGCCAGCAGTCCTGGATTGTTAGAGGGATGTCTGACTGCCTACCAGGATGCCCCCCCCCCCACACACACACATGGATTTTGTGCACTGGGCCTCTAGTATATATCTAAATCTATCTAAATCTATCATCTATCTATCTATCTATATCTATCTATCTATCTATCTATCTATCTATCTATCTATCTATCTATATGTATGAATGTATGTATATAGATATATATTAGTGGGTGGGTGGATGGATGGATAGATAGATAGATAGATAGATAGATAAATAGATAGATAGATATTCCTCACCTGAAGGCTATCCCACAGATATATTTTCATTGATTTTTAGAAAGAGTGGAAAGGAGGAAGGAGAAAGAGAGAGAGAGACAGAGAGACAGAAGAGAGAGAGAGAAAGAGACAAAGAGGGAAAGATATGGATTGGCTGCCTGCCACATGCACCCTGATCCAGACTTGAGATCCAATCTATCTTGCAACTGAGTTACAGTACCCTTGATGGGGGATTTACCTGGGACCCTTCAGTCCACAGGCAGACACTCCAACTACTGATAAAAACTGGGGTAGAGATATTTAATTTAGCATAAGAATTAAAATAAAAAATTGAGAATACCTGTCAGAAAAATGAGGTATTTAAAAGCCAGGCATCAAACAGAGTTACAGAGTTACTTTTTGTATGTTTCTGTTCTTCTGGGGGTTGGATATAGTAGATAAAAATCTTGTGTTCAGTTTTCTATGCTCTGTTCTCACTATTTTTAATAAGTGCAGAGACTTTTGCTTTCTTCAAATTACATCAGTAATAACAAACATTTCTTGAGTACTTACATTTTCAGCTACACACATCAAGCGTATTTTTCATTTAAAATACATGAAAAGCTACAAGCTACTGTCCTACTTGTAATCACTACCTTTGTAGGTAAAATGTTTTCATTCATTTACTCCAATTACTTGCTTCTTATTTGTTCTTGGATCAACAATTGAGCTTCTGTGCCCCCAACTAAAATCTAATGATTGCTTTGACAAATATAATTGATATTTTCAGATCCCAATGTATAAAAAGTTTCACAAGTTTTTCATAATTCTTCCCTTATATTCTCATTCCTCTTGCCACCTCTAAGTTAAATACTGTAAGTCATTTAGCTTCCTGTTTCCCTGACTATGAATTTACATATGTATAAATCTAATATAACTAGATTAAACTGCTTTCTAGTCTTTGCCTTCTGATCACTTAGTATATCCTGCCATTCTCTCCATAGGGGCCCACTAGCATAGGTGGATTTACTTCATTCTTTCTAATAACTATGGTGTGGATGGTCCATGAGGTATGTAACTTTTCTGTTGCTGATAAGCATTTTAAGTTCTTAACATTCTTATTTTTGTAAATGTTTCAGTGAATATTTTTGAATGGGGGCAGTGAGTCATAGGTAATAAACTTTACAAAATTACAGATACTGTCAAGTTTTTACCAAAATAATTCAATAACTTTTATTCTCATCAGGAATATGCACCTATATTCTTTCATGTGAAGTACACTTATTTTATTATTGACTATCTCATGCTGAAAAATAATTTTTCCACAGATGATTACTAAAGATAATTATCTTTTCATATATTATTCTACCATGTGATAGTGTTGTTGTCTACCTTATAATCTTTGCAAAAAATATATATATCATAGTTTGTCATTAATATTGATACTAATATTGAAGATTTTAATTTGAAGGACATTAACTTTTTATCTATTGAATATATATTTTACATTATGCTGTGAGTTTTGAACATTTTAATTCTGTGTTATACATGAGTTTTTAATGTTATATAATTGCATCTGGCAATCTTCCCCTTTATGATATTTGGACTGTGTGACTTGCACATGAAGATAATAAAATGTTAATTTATACTACTACTCTTCTACTACTACTCTTCTTGCTTTTTAATTCACTAATACATATATATGTACATATATATAAATGGTTCTAATATTTTTCTTAATGAAAAGACAGATTCTGAAACAATTTGCTAAATTGTATATAATCGTTTAGTAATTTTTAAAATTATCTTCATTATAAATTACCATACTTAATAGTCTTATTTATGCTCTCTATTTTTTGCTGACCAATTATTATGTCTGTTTGAATATGATATTATGACAATTTTTTGCATGTTAATAACTTATTTTTAAAACTAGCAAGTTATGTCCATCCATAGTACTATTTTTCAGTATTTATTGATTCTTTTAATGTTTTTGTGTTCAATTTAATCTTACAAAACTCACAAAAATTAATGTGAAATGAATTAAAGACTTACGTGGAAAACCTGAATCTGTAAAACTCCTAGAAGAAAGCATTTAAAAAACTGTTCCTTGACATGGTCTTGGCAACAGTTTTTGGATATGATACAAAAATGCACAAGAACAAAAAATTAATAAGTACGAGTACATAAAATTTAAAAGATTTTATATAGCAACAGAAATAACCAACAAAATGAAAGGGCAGTCTAGGAAATGGGGAAAAAAAAACATTTTTGAATCATCTGATAAGGTTTAATAGTTAATATCCAAAATATGTAAATAATTTATACAACTCAATGCAAAAAAATATGATTAAAAACTGGGCAGAGAAAACAATATAGACACTATCAGAAAAAGATACAAATAGTCAACAGATACCTAAAAAGGGGTTGTACTTCACTAATTATATAGGAAATGCAAATCAAAACTATAAAGAAATATCTCACACTTCTTAAGAAGACTATTATCAAAAGACAAGGAATTACTGTAGAGAAAGAAATCCCTTATGTACTATTGGTGGAAATATAAATTGGCGCTGCCACCATGGAAAAAAGTATGGATGTTCTTTCAAAAATTAAAACTAGAAATACCATATGATCCAGCAGCCCCACTTCTGGATTTGTATACAAAGGAAGCTAAAATAACATCTCAAGGAGATCTTTGCACTCCTGTGATCATTGCAGCATTATTCACAATATCTAAGAAATGGAAATAGCCTAACTGTCTACCAATAGATTAAGGGAACGAGAAGGTGTGAGTACATTAGAGCCATAGAATATTATTCATCCATGAATATGAAGAAATCTTATCATTTTTACCATATGGATGGACCTTGAGGGCATTATGCTAAATGAAATAAGCCAGACAGAGAAAGACAAATATTATATAATAATATAACTTATATCTGGCATTTATCAAACTTATAGAAACAGGGAGTATAATGTTATAAGGGGCTGGGGAAGAGGGTTGTGGAAATGGGAAGATACTGATTGGAGGGTACAAATTCCAAGTTATAAGATAAATAATTCTGAAGGTCTAATGTATAGAAGGTTAATTATAGTTAATAATACTTTCCTAATACTTGAACATTTCTAAGAGAGCAGATGTAAATATTCTCACCACAGAAAATAAATGATAATGATATGACATAATGGTAATGTTAGTGATACTGTTGTGATTAGCTAGTTATTAATAATAGTAAAGGAGAAAAGGGGGAAGCCAGGCATTATAGTCATGTCATTTGGGTAGCTCCACCAGGAAGCTGTAATTTCACACTCTCCAAAGAACTATTGGCCATTCTCCAAAGATCACTGCATGAAGAGGTTCAACAATGGGGAGATAGATGCCTGTGTAGTGAAGTTGGGGTGACTAGGGGAGGTACTTGTTTGTGTCAAACCTGGAAACAGAAATTATTGGCCAGAGTCGGCAGGGCCACTGCAAGCCTATGAAAATTTGGGAATACATAATCTCCCAAATAAAGGAATTCTCTCTCATTTTGTCCCTCTTGCCTAGTAGCTCTTGTTCTTGGCTCTCTGGTTCTTTTGACTTTGCTCCTTCTTGTATTCCCTCCAAAGCCACATGGCATGTAGACTCCACAATGGACTAATGGCTGAAGCTGGGAACACAGATTAAACTAGGGTTTTCTGTATTGGACTAGGCAGACATAGAATGGGGACTATGGACCCTGGCTCTAATTCTAGTCCTATTAAAACCACAGCTACACTTCTTCCTGGGGGGATATAGGAAAATGGACCTTAGAAACTCAAGGATTTGATTTTACAGAAATGAAGCTTTCTACAATATCTCATTCTCTTGTATGAGTCTCAGAAAATTATTTTTCTCAAAATATCATAAGAAGCCCACACTCACCAATGACTGGTAGAGATGAAGACCTCTATCCACCAATAACACTCACTAAGACTACTTTGGTAATTATTTTGCAATGTATGTATATCAAATGAACATGTTGTATACTTTAAACTTACATGCTATATAATAAAAGGCTAATATGCAAATTGATCCAACAGCAGAACCACCAGTTGCTATGATGTGCACTGAACACCAGGAGACAGATGCTCAATGCAAGAGCTGTCACCTGGTACTAAGTGCACTTTCAAGGGGGAGTACCACTCAGCCAGAAGCTAGGCTCATGGCTGGTGAGTGCAGCAGGAGCTTCTCCCACCTCTGCGGCAGCACTAAGGATGTCCAACTGATGGCCTAGGCCTACTTTCTGTGGGAGAGCGGGTCTAGGGGGATCGAGCCTAGAGCATCAGTTGGACATCCCCCGAGAGCTCCTGGACTATAAGAGAGCACAACCTAGGCTGAGCGACTCCAAAATGCATGAATTTCATGCACTGGGCCTCTAGTTAAGTTATATATTAATTACATTACAATAAATCTTGGAACAAACAGAAAAATAATACCTTTCCTGATTTGGAGGGAGTGAGGGTAGACCCAGCATTCTCTGGATTTTCTCAATTTTGAAGAAACCATATTTACTAATTGGATCTGAGATCTTGCTCAAGATAAAAGTTATTTTGTATTTTTGTTTCCAAACTATCAACCTCAGTGCAATAAGAAATGACAATAAGATAGTCAAAACGTATTGGGCATGGTGAGTACATGAGAGCCATAGAATAAACTTGGGGAGGGTGATAGTCAGTGAACTAAAGATAAAGATAATTTTACATAAAAGTGTTAATTACACTTATTTAGAATATTATTTTCTATTATTTTTTAAATATACCATTACTTTGCCATATTGTATCTCAGTCATTTGATTGATCAATACATTTTAATTCATTTACTCCTATGATATTTGTCAAAGGAATAGAATTCTTTTACCTTCTAAGTTTGGGAAGGTTCTGGAAAGTTGGAATAGCTGCTTCTGTCCATTCACTCATTTGTTTATTGATTTCCCTTCTTTCTTTCCCTCTAATCCAGTTTCTACATTGAGGGCATTTTAAGATGGCCATCATTTCTGTTAGCAACGCTTGTGACACTCTCATTTAAAAACATCATTTTTCATTTTCTTCCTTATTTTTATGTAGAAATGTAGACTTTTCTAAGTCATAGGGGGATCCTATCCAGTCCCAGAAGCCTTTACTGTTGATAATTAAGATACCGAATGAAATGTACCCAGTCAGAAGAGGAATGTTCTTATAAGAGGAGACTACTATAATCTTCTCTTAAAGCTCTGAGGAGGTATGCGTGGTGAAAAAGCAAGATTTCTCTGGATCTAATGATCCTTGGCTTGGGAGTTATGGTTCACTAATTATTGGAGTAAATAGGAATCTGTTATTTTCTGCAAGAAGAGTTGCTCTGTCAGCTTCCATCAGTATAATATCACTGGCTAAGAAATTAGGGCTTAAAAGCATATGTAGTCCTTTGAGTTGAAAAATTTTCCCTAAATATTGCTTAGCTTATTTTACATATCTGCATTTATTAAGAATAAACAATTTACCATCTCAAATCAAATCCCAGAATAGCCTGCCTGCATTTACACCAAATAACTATGATCAGTTTGCTAAATAAAGAAGACTTTTAGAAGAATTTCTTAAGGCATTTTTTAAAACATGTAAAAGCCAACAGATTCTGTAAACAGGAATGTCAGTTACTCTGATACCCCAGGGATTCACACCCTTGAAGAAAGTTGTAAATTTGGAGTAGAAACCCAGAGAGCATTCAATGCAATGACAAAAGCTGTCATTATTCTCCCAAATCTATTCATAGGTGAGGAAGTCCACTTTGTGTGCTCTGATACACAAAAAGCCAGTTGTATCATCAAGTAGGGAATGAAAGGAAAAATTTTCTTTAGTTTTAAAATTACCTGTTTTTTCCCTTATGATTTGGTACTATGACTTTTATAGGAGGGGGGTGAAAGTGTGAGAATGTGTTAAGAAGGGGTAGGGAAGGTGATAAAAATAAAAACCTTAATGGCTATAGTAATAGCTCCCTAAAGTTGTTATTCCCTCTACTTGGCCATTTCCACTTAAAAAGTGGAGTCAGGACATAAACATCCTCTGGCTCTGGGAAAAAAATTAGTCGGTTTTAGCATCTTTCTTCTCACCAATATGCACTAATTCTGGAAAATTTCATAATAAACGAAGCTCTGCTCTGACAGTCTATAGGTGAAATGAACTATTCAAATTGCAGACCAATCAGACAAGTCCCAAAAGGGATTTTTTTCTTCCATTGAGAAGATGGGAAAGGTCTATTAATGTTGAAATGTTGAAAATGTATTTTTTAAGAAGTCTATGTCAATCTTTGTCAATCTGATGCCTAGCTGGACAAGAACGCAAAATGTCTGCAAGGGTCATAGAAAAAAACAAAACTTGTTTCTTAACATCTCCCTTAGTTTAAACACCCACCTCTCCCTTTTAAAACACAATTTGGATATTTGCATCCAAGGATTTAGAAAATAAGCCAATAATGTCCTTGCATAAATGAGCAAGGACATTATTGGCTTATTTTCTAAATAGTATTTACTTTTAAATAGTGTTTACTTTGCTAGTATGCCACTAATTAAAATTAACTCTGGGGATTCTTTGGAAAAAGTATTCTTAAATTATAGAGGTACTGCTACACTTTAGGATTTGGTTATTTATTTAGGTCTTAAATCTCTATAAAACATCACTCTTGAAAAATGTCAGTGTATTGATTATCTTCCTAAAATGATAGTATCCTCTTTTATTAGATCATGTCTAGGAGGCAATAAAAATTTATCTTACTTTATGTGACATTCAGAAAAAGTCTAGAAAACAAGTAGGAAAAACATACCAACTGCTATTTAAAGCAAGGGTGTGTGTTCACTTACATGAGTTCTGAAAACGTACAAATATTTATTGGTTCTAATTTTTTGCTTTAGTTAATAAAATCACTAAAATTAAATTAAGATGAGGTATTATATCCTATCCTAATTCATACTGCTTAATTTTAACCCCTGGAAAATCAATAAATGTTAGCTTATGTTAGTTGTGGAAAGTTGAAAAAATAATCATAAAAATTGGAAATCAAAGAATGTTAAAGTAAAAGGCCTGATATAAATAATCAAGGTGAGAGGGTCCCAACAAGGTGGTCAGCAGCATGGCAGTGAGGAAGAGAGTATGAGAGATTAAGGAGTGAGAAGGAAGTGTATGGATATGTGTGGTGTGCATGTTGCTAAGTGAGTGACAGATATTACAGGAGTCTTGGGGACTGGAAAATCAGGATCTTTTGGGAGGAGAGCCCCTGTTACCACCACAGTTACACACAGGCCTGGCATGGTTGAGGTATGGAGCACACACCCTTGAAGGGGGTACCAGTGGAGTACAAGAATGCAGCCTCACCAATACCCAGAATGCCCTCAGACAATACTCCAAATTTGCCCAGTAAGATGCTCCCTAGCCATAACTCCCATGGGCCCACTGCCATGCCCTGTCTTGCTGATAGCTTTCAGACATCTGCAATGACCTCAAACTAAAGAGATCTCCTGCTTAGGCCTCCCCACTCCACCCATGCTCCTGGATCCCACACTTCTGGAACCTGCTCTCCAGATCCCCGTGCTTCAGGTCCTCGAGCTGTGAGTGCAAGCCTGTGCCCCTCCCTGCCCCAGCCCCAAGACCAGGCCCATGGGTGTGAGCCAGGGAAAAACTGCCCAGTGCCCCTCCCAGCACCCATGACCAGGATCTCAGGTGAGTCAGAGGGTGCTAGGGTACCAAAAACTGAGGAACCAGATCTGTGGGGAAAGGAAATACAACTCAGAATGGAGACAGTAAATGCAGACCCAACTTCTGGGCTAAGGAGTCTCAGACAATTGGACCACGAGTGGTTTCAACTTCTTGGACCTCAAGTAGGTTGCCCAGGGCCAGAGAGTGACAGCAACTCATATTACAACAACTCATATTATATGGAAACAAATACAAAGGGACAGTAAAATTGGGGAGACATTTTTCCAAAGAAAAGAAAAGGATGAACAGGCAGAATATAAATAAAATGGAGGCAAGCAAATTCTCTGAGAGAGAATTCAGAATAATAGTTATAAGGATGCTCAGGCATCTGGATAAGAAATTCATCAACATCTATAACAATCAAGAAGAAATCAAGATTGACATAGCTGCATAAAGAATACAATGGAACATTTCAACAGTAGACTAAAAAAAAGCTGAGGAATGAATAAGCGAGTTAGACGATGGTAGATATTTGAACAGAAACTGGAAAAAGAAAATTAAAAGCAGGAAGAGAATTTAAAGGAGCTTTGGAACAACATGAAACACAGCAACACCCACATAATAAGGGTGCCAGAAGTAGTAAAATCTGAAAAGGAATAGAAAACCTATTTGAAGAAATAACAGAAAATTTTCCTGACTTGTGGAAATAGAGTTCCAAAAAGGTGAGCCTCAAAAGGGCCACACCAAGACATGTCATAATTACAATGGCAATCATTAATGATAAATAAAGAATCTTAAGGGCTTCAAGAAAGAGACAGAAAGTAACCTACAAGTGATCCTCATTAGACTATCAACTGACTTCTCAACAAAAACATATCAGGCCAGAAGAGAACAAAATGAAGAATACAAAGTAATGAAACACAAAGAGCTTAATTCAAGAATACTCTATCATTCAAGATTAAAGTTGAAATCAGGAGCTTTGCAGACAAAAACAGGCAAAGGGAGTTTATTACCACAATGTTCTCAAATCAATAAATGTAATGCATCCCATAAATAAATTGAAAGACAAAAAACACATAATCATATCAATTGAGCAGAAAAATCGACAAAATCCAACACCCTTTCTTGACAAAAACTTCTCAGCAAAGTGGGAATAGAGGTATCATACCTCAACATAATAAAAGCCTGTATAATAAACTGATAGCCAACATTATATTCAATGAGAAAATAATAAAACCATTTTCTCTAAGTACAGGAACAAAATCTTTTTTCTTTTCATTATCTAGAAAAGAGAGATCTAGAAAGCTTAGAAACTTGATTTAACTGAAAAGAAATAAGAAATGGTGAACCTTGAAAATGACTTCAGGTTTTCTCACTGCTCAGAATATAGTCAAACACTGCTACAGTTAAATATTTTACCCTTTGCTCTCCTTATGTGATCGACAATAATAATATTTGTGTTGATATTTACTGCTGTGTTGCTAACAATTACCTGAAAAAGAAGTTGGGGTGCTTCACTGGATTGAAAAAAGTTTAGCTTATTCAGAAAGCTGATCTAATTAAGCAAGTTTATTCTATATATACTAGAGGCCTGGTGCATGAAAATTCATGCACTGGAGGGGGTTCCCTCAGCCCGACCTGCCCCAAACACAGTCTGGGATCCCTCAGAGGGGGAGGCAACCTGGTGATCAGGAGAAGGTGACACCCCATTACACCTCTGCTGCTGCCATTGCTAGCATGACAAATCTCAGCTGGCCCTGGTTACCTGAGCCTCAGGCAGCCCTGGATGGCTGGGAATCCAACATCTGAGGCTTGCCTGTGCCTGGGTCAGCCCTGGATGGCGGGGGTGGAGGGGTGTGAGGGGACTGGGGGACCATGGAGATAGGTGCATGGCAAGGCCAGGCCTGCCTAGGGCTGGGCTGCCCTTGCTGAAAGCCTGCCACCCAAGCAGGCTGAGAGGACTGGATGCCACCATCTTGTGGCTGTGCGTGCTGCCATCTTTGAGGGCAGGGCAGTCAATTAGTATATTCCTTCCTTATTGGCTGTGGGTGTCACCATCTTTGTGACAGCAAGAGGGTCAATTAGCATATTTTCTCTTTATTAGATATGATAAGAGGCTAAGTTGACTCATGCATGCACAATACATATAAAGCTCTTGCTGGTGCCAATCTCATGGGTGTGTTTCAATCTGTCATTGTGGATCATGAATTTGGTTGACACTTCTATTATAGAGAAATGGTGAATGAGATATTAAAATATTTCTTCTAATTAACCTCCTTTCAATGTGCATGAATCTGTGCACTGGGCCACTAGAAATAATAATACAATAAAAATAAATAATCATAATTGGTAGTGAGGGCTTCTTTGGTGGTGCTGATAATAACAATGAGTGCAATAAATAAGGGGAGTGATGTGTTCCACTAAGATATTAAAGAGTAGAATTAAATCCACCTCAATCTGAGTTGGAGCATAACCTTCCTACCCAACACCTTATACTGATAAACCTAAAGCTTGAAATCAGAAATCAAGTACAACAAAGGAAATCACTTTCTCCACCATTTCCATTTCCTTATCTACTTAGCTTTATTTTTCATTTATTATTTTTGAGTCAAATTATAAGGACATAGTTGTAAATTAAAGACTCCTGTAATAGGTTGAATTTTGTTTTCCTGTAAATGTATATGACCCTCGGGAATGACCTTATTTGGAAGTAAAGTGCTATAGATGTAATTCGTTAAGATGATGTCATATTGGAGTAGGGTGGACCACCAAAATGATTGGTGTCTTTTTAAACAATGAAAATTGGCCTGGCCTGTGTGACTTAGTGGTTGAGTGTCCACCTGTGAACCAGGAGATAATAATTCAATTCCTGGTCAGGGCATATGCCTGGGTTTTAGGATCAATCCCCAGTGTGGGGCCTGCAGGATGAAGCCGATCAATGAATCTCTCATCATTTATGTTTCTATCTCTTTCTTCCTTTCTCTCTAAAATCAATAAAAAATATATATTTTTAAAATTAAACTTTGAATGCATGCATGCATGCAGGGGAAACATCTTCAAAACCCAGAAGCTGGGAGGAAGGCATAGAAGGGATTGTCCCTCACAGCCCTCAGGAGGAACCAATTCTGCCCACATCTTGATCTCACACTTCTAGCTTCCAGAACTATGAGACAATAAATACTGTGTATGTTTTGGAAGCCACTCAATTTGTAGTACTTTGTTAAGGAAGCCCTAGAAAATCAACACAGAATTATTTATACAGATCATCAGAATTATTTGGGCAACTTTGAAATATATAGATTCTTGTGGAAACCTCCACAACTAATTTTGATTCAGAATGCTTGGGGTGGGTCAAAAAATCTTTACCAAAACAAAAGAACAATCAAACTATGATTGTGATTCCAATGCAGAGTTACATTTGAGAACTTCTATTCAAGAAAACCAGTATGGAGAGAATTTTCCAATGTCAAAAGAACTGGTTCTTGGTTCTAGTTTGTCTCTAATTAACTTGGTAAAGTTAACAATTATACAGTGGTACCTCGAGATATGAGTGCCCTAACTTACGAGATTTTTGAGATACAAGCCATTGAGCTAGCGATTTTTGCTTTGAAATACGAGCAACATTTGAGATAGGACTAATCTCTCAGATCAGCCGGCTGCACACGACCCATCAGTTTACCTCGACTCGAGTGTCTCATAGTTTCCCACGCCTCAAGGTTACGAAACGAATTAAACTCGTATCTCGAGGTACCACTGTATATATATTATTTCTGGGCCTAAGTTTTCTTTTCTGCAAAATAAGAATGCTGGACCTTACTATAAAAAGCAGAAGTTAGTCATTTCTTCCTTATTTTGATCACCGATAAGAATATGTATAGAAGGTCTTCAAATAAAGCAATTTGTTCAACATCATTTTGTTAAACCACTGATGAGATGCCATAAACTTAATATTGCTTATATCAATTAGCCTATGATAAAATTGGTTTCACTATGCTTCATTTCAGTTAAGTTTACAGAACTTATAGAGGATGATAAGGCATTTCTGTATAATGCTTTATCCATCATCAAGCAGGTTCCAGTCAATAAAAGCCTCCATTTCCCTTTGTAAGTTAGTTAGATTCTCCTAAAATAGACTCAGAGTTGAACACTTGTGCACAGGTGGCTTTTTGGAAAATGGGGAAGTCAGTTTGGGCAGAGAGAGAAGTACAATAACCCTGGAGTCATGAAAAGCCCTCAGTCAGTCCCACTTGTAACACCTGAGATGAAGTATCCCTTCAGAGATATCTCTAATTGAGGGTAGGGGCTGTTGATCTCCACATGAACTAGTCCTTGGATGTGGGTTGATTTCAGAGAAGGCATGAAGCCTGTGTTAAGGAGAATTCTAGGGAAAGAAACATGTTGAGAGAGAGAAACAGAAAACAGTCTAGGCAGCTGGTGAAAGGAATGCCTCAGTTCTAAAGATGGGTGGTCTCTTGTAGGCTCGCCACAGCATCTGCTACAGTTCATCTTTCTGATTTTTTACTAATTTGCTTTGTGTATTTTTCTATCTGAGAACAGAAACTCCAGGACTGTAACTTTAAAAAGAGGAAGTTTAGTTGTATAACCTATAGCCTTCACTGCTTAGAGCTTACAACCAGATTTATCTTCTCTCCTGATCTATTATTTGATACTCCTTAAACATTGGCTACTACCGCTGGTGGTCTATGTGGCTTGCTTGATGAGTGAATCTCTGTTCACCCAGTCTTTCTCAGGATATGCTCCTTTTACATTGTAATTGGACAGCATATCAATATCCCCTGTGAATCACTTAGATTCCTGAGTAATGTACTATAGTACACACTATCCATTGTCTTAAGAATATTTTCCTTTCACCTTTCCTGACATTGGTATGTAAATTATTTATTCTACCTAATAAAATAGTAATATGCAAATTAACCATCACTCCACTATGCCCACTAGCCAATCAGGAGTGGATATGCAAATTAACCCAACCAAGCGAGCAGGAGGCTTTAGTTTCTCTGGCAATGGAGGAAGCCAAGCTTTCTGCACACCCTGGCGAGCCCAAGCCTCCACCCAAGGCTACAAAGTTTCAATTATAGAAGATAAATAAAACCCAGATACCAGGGCCTCTACTTGGGTCCTTGGAAGGAATGGCTGGTCTGCAAAACACCACTGGCTCCTCGCCTAGGGTGACCCATACCCTAAGGGAATCCCTACCCTGATCCAGGACACTCTTCAGGGGAAACAAGCTGGCCACTGTGCATCAGGCCTTTATCCTATTTAATAAGAGAGTAATATGCAAATTGACCAAAACTCCAACACACAAGATAACTGCTCCCATGTGGTCAAAGATGGCTGCCCCAGGCGGACACAAGATGGCTGCCACAGGATGGCCAGCATGGGAGGGCAGTTGGGAGAGCCTAGGCCTGCAAGGGAGGGCAGTTAGGGGTGACCAGGCTAACAGAGGAGGGCATTTAGGGGCAAAAGGCTGGCAGGGGAACAGTTAGGGGCAATCAGGAAGATAGGCAGGCAAGCAGTTGGGAGCCAGCAGTCCTGGATTGTGAGAGTTATGTCCAACTGCCTGTTTAGGCCTGATCCTGCCTGGTAGAATAGGGCCTAAAATAGCAGTTGGACATTCCTCAAGGGGTCCCAGATTGGAGGAGGTGCAGACTGGGCTGAGGGACACTCCCCACTCCTCCCTAACTCCCAGGCATGAATTTCTTGCATTGGGCCTCTCATATTTTTAATAATAGCATGGGAAATTTGTTATTATATGTTGAGCCTTCACAGGAGAACCATTTGAAGTTTTCTCCCATTATATATGTCTTCTATATAAATGTAAACATCATATGGTAGTCTAGATGGGTCCTCAGTTTCTTGGAAAGTGTTGGCAAAGATCTAAAACTAAAGGATTGTGAACTGTCACATGAAAAAAAGGGTTTTTTCAATTCCTAAATATAGTCTTTATCCAGAATTAATTTTTCAGCTAGCTTAGAGAGCTCAAGGACTTTCCCACATTGTGGGAGATATAATATAACTTTAAAAATTCTTAGATTTTACATATTAGTTTGTTATCTAACTTAATCTGTTCCATGAACCAAAAGGGACATAGCTACAGAAAATCAGGTTTATATACTGATAATAAACCTTAATATTAAGACCCTTTAATTCCATAGTCTATTATTTTACATAGAATTCTCTACTGGGGCACTGGTATCACCAGTGATAAAGGAAAACTAAATGTTGTCCCACCGATGTATGTGTTTTACTCTTTTTATTTTACCAGCTTTGGATTTTTAAAGTATATTCCATTTTATAAAACCACAGAGTCTTAGTGGGTTACTCTAAATAATAAAAAGTTTATCACTCTTTCATGCTATGTAATATTTGTTTCCAAATCTAATAATAAAACACATGACTAAATGTTACAATACAGAGTAATATGACCCCTAGTGAAAATGAGACATATTTATATATATATATATTATTCTAATAATTTACCTCAAAGCTCCTTACACCATCTTACTACATATATTTTTTTTTTTAGTCATCAGGAAGTGGGCTCACCCTTTTATTTCCAAGAACTCTAAAAATCATTCTGTGTGGATTTATATATGTTGTGCACATGCCAAAACATCCAACATCTGTAGGCTATATAGTAAATGACAAGAGCAATATGTGAAAAAAGACATAATCCCTCCATGCAAGGAGCACACAATGAAGTATTGTTGTCCTGGGAGCAGAGAGAGGAGGGGAAGTGGGAAGAGGATGGGGAGGGAGAGGGAGGAGGAGACAGGAAGTGGATAGAAGAGAAGGAAAAGGAGAATCAGGAGAGAAATGGAGGTCAAGAGGATGTTAAAAAAAAAAAAAGATTAACTGAGTAGGGGCAAAGTTTTATGCCATGAATTTTTAAAAAGAAAACATAATCTTAAATTTCAAACTAATGATGAATCTTGGGCCTCACATGTGGTTGTAGTTTTCTTTTTCATGAGAAAGAGCTGCATTACTGAATATAAATGACAAATGAGGTACGTTCCAAAATATCTTTCTGTTAATTAGGTATTTCATGCTCAGAATATATTTGTTTACATGGTTGATGTTGTGTGTAATGCTTTAATTAGATATTTTAAAAAATATATTTCTTATTGACTTCAGAGAGGAAGGCAGAGAGAGAATCATTGATTGAGTGCCAACTATACACTCCCTACTGGGGATTGAGCCCACAACCTGGGCATGTGCTTGAATCAAACCATGACCTCCTGGTTAATAAGTTAATACTCAACCATTTAGCCACACTGGCCAGGCTATGAAACATTTTTAATAATTTTTAAAATTTTTTCAATTTCAGAGGACATACAGTATTACAATAGTTTCAGTGTACGCACCAGTGACTATACATTGTAAAACTTATTAAGTGATCATCATGAAAAATCTCATACCTAGAATATTATTTACTATATTCCCTATGCTTTATTTTATACTCTATTACTTACTATAACTAATAATTAATACTTCTAAATCCCTTCAATGTTATCCATCCCCCCAAATCCTCTCCTCTCTGGAAACCTTCAAAATAGTATCTGTATCTATGAGTCTATTTCTGTTCTGCTTGTTTGTTTATTTTGATTTTTAGATTCAATTTTTGATAGGTAGGCATTTATTGCTATTTTATTGTTCATATTTTTATCCCTGCTCTTCTTTTATTTCTTCTGTTTTTTTCTTTTTCATCTTCGTTTTCTTCTTTTCTTTTTCTTAAAGAAGACCCTTTAACATTTCTTATAATACTAATTTGGTGGTGATGAATTTTGCTCTCTTATCTGGGAAGCTGTTTATGAGACCTTCAATTTTAAATGATAGATTTGCTTAGTAGACTAATCTAGGTTGTAGGGCCTTGCTTTTCATCACTTAGTATTTCGTGATATTCCCTTCTGACCTGCAAAGTTTCTGTTGATAAATCAGCTGACAATCTTATGGGAGCTCTCTTGTAGGTTACTAACTGCTTTTCTCTTGTTGTTTTTAAGATTCTCTCTCTGCCTTAACCTTTAGCATTTCAATTATGAGGTGTCTTGGTGTGGCCCTCTTTAGATTTCTCTTGTTTTAGACTTTGTACTTCCTGAACTTGCATGTATATTTCTTACACTAAGTAAGGAAAGTTTTTGTCATTATTTTTTCAATTCCTTGCTCCCTCTATTCTCCTTCTGCCATCCCCTTGATACAAATGTTTTTTATACTCAAAATTGCCCTAGAGGCTCTTTACACTATTTTCATATTTTTTATTCTTTTTTCTTTTTGAATTTCTGATTATTTTATTATTCCTCTTTTTATTTTACTTTTTTTTTAATAAAGTAATTTTATTGATTTTTTTACGGAGAGGAAGGGAGGGATAGAGAGTTAGAAAGATCCATGAGAGAGAGACATGGATCAGCTGCCTCCTGCATGCCCCCTACTAGAGTTGTGCCCACAACCTAGGTACATGCCCTTGACCAGAATCAAACCTGAGACCCTTCAGTCTGCAGGCCGATGCTCTGTCCACTGAGCCAAACTGGTCTTGGCATATTCCTCTTTTTATTTTTATTTTTTAAAGAGAGAATGGCAGATAAAGAGGAAGGGTAGAGAAAGAGAGAAACATCAACGTGAAACAGACTCATCACCCTGACCTGGACCAAGGATCTAGCCTACAATTGAGTTACATGCTCCTGACTGGGAATCAAACCCGCAACCCTACAGTCTATGGGCTGATGCTCTAACCAGAATCAAGCTGCCTAGGGATATATATATTTTTTAAATCTTTATTGATTAAGTTATTACATATGTGTCCTCATCCTTCCATTAACCCCCAAATGCCCCACACTCATACTCTCACCTCCCTTGGTGTTTATGTCCAAAGGTTAGGCTTTTATGCATGCATACAAGTCCTTAGGTTGATCTCTCCTCCTTACCCCCATGCTTCTCCATCTTCCCGCTGAGGTTTGACAGTCTGATCGATGCTTGTCTGTCTCTAGATCTGTCCCTGCTCATTAGTTTATGTTGTTCATTATATTCCATAAATGAGTGAGATCATGTGGTATTTATCTTTCTCTGACTGGCTTATTTTACTTAGCATAATGGTCTCCATTTCCATCCATGCTGTTGCAAATGCTAAGAATTTCTTCCTTTTTACTGTGACATAGTATTCCATTGTGTAGATGTACCACAATTTTTAATCCACTCATCTGCTGATAGGCATGCAAGTTGTTTCCAAATCTTAGCTACGGTAAATTGTGCTTCTATGAACATAAGTACCTATATCCTTTCTTATTGCTGTTTCTAACTTCTTGGGGTATATTGCTAGAAGTGGGATCATAGGGTCAAATGGGAGTTCCATTTTTAGTTTTTTGAGGAAACTCCATACTGTTCTCCACAGTGGCTGTACTAGTCTGCATTCCCAATAGCAGTACAAAAGAGTTCCTTTTTCTCTGCATCCTCACCAACACTTGTCATTTGTTGCCTTGTTGAAGATAGCCATTCTGACAGGTGTGAGATGCTACTGCATTGTTGTTTTGATTTGCATCTCTTGAATAATTAGTGATTTTGAGCATGTTTTCATATGTCTCTTGGCCTTCCTTCTGTCCTCCTTCAAAAAGTATCTATTTAGGTCTGTTGTCCATTTTTTTTTATTGGATTGTTTATCTCCCTTTTGTAAACCTGTTTGAGTTCCCTGTAATGTTGGAGATTAAACCTTTATTGGTGATGACACTGGCACATAGCTTCCCCCATACAGTGGGCTTTCTTGTTGTTCTGTTGATGGTTTCTTTTGCTGTGCAAAAGCTTTTTATTTTGATATAGGTCCCATTTGTTTATTTTCTCTTTAGCTTCCATTGCCTTAGTAACAATATCAATGAAGAAATTGCTTTAGCATATGTCTGAGATATCACTGCCTGTGGATTCCACTAATATTTTTATGGTTTCTCATCTTATTTTTAAGTCTTTTATCCATTTTGAGTTTATTTTTTTTTTGTATGGTGTAAGTTGCTGGTCCAGTTTTTTTTTTACATGTATCTGTCCAATTTTCCCAACACTATTTATTGAAGAGACTGTTTTGACTCCATTTTATGTTCATGCCTCCTTTGTCAAATACTAATTGGGCATAATGTTTTGGGTCACTTTCTGGGTTCTCTATTCTATTCCACTGATTTATATATCTGTTCTTGTGCCAGTACTGTTTTGAGAACAGTGACTTTGTAATACAGCTTGATATCTGCTATTGAGATCCCAACTACTTTATTTTTTTCTCAGGATTGCTGTGGCTATTTGGGCTCTTTTTTTTATTCCAGGTGAATTTTTGGAAAGTTCATTGTAGGTATTTGAAATATGCCATTGGTATTTTAATGGTGATTGCATTGAATCTATAGATTGTTTTGAGTAGTAGGAACATTTTGATGATGTTGATTCTATCAATCCAAGAACACAGTATGTTCTTCTATCTGTTTATGTCTTTCTCAATCTCTTATCTCAGTGTCCTGTATTTCTTGCATATAGGTCTTTTAACTTCTTAGTTAAGTTTATTCCTATTGGTCTTAATTTTTTGGTGCAATGGTAAATGGGATTGTTTTTTAGTCTCTCTTTCTGAAGTTCACTATTGGTGTAAAGAAATGCAATAGATTTTTTGGCATTCATTTTGTATTCTGCTACATTGCCAAATTCATTTAATAAGTCTAACCATTTTTTGATGGAGTCTTTAAGGTTTTCTATGTACAATATCATGTCATCTGTGCATGAGGACAGTTTTACTTCTTCTTTTCCAATTTGGATGCCTTTTATTTCTTCTTCTTGTCTGATCACAATGGGTATTACTTCCAGTACTATGTCAAACAGGAGTGGTGAGAGTGGGCATCTCTGTCTTGTTACTGTTCTTAGGTGAATTGTTTTTGTCTTTGTCCATAGAGTATGATGTTAGCTGTGGATTTGTCATATATGGCTTTTATTATAATGAGGTATGATCCTTCTATTCCCATCTTGCTGAGAGTTTTTATCAAGAAGGGTGTTGCATTTTATCAAATGTTTTTTCTGCATAATTTGATATGACTATGTGATTTTTATCTTCAATTTGTTTATGTGATGTATCACGTTTATGGATTTCTGGATATTATACCATTCTTGCATCCATGGCATAAATCCTACTTAGTAATGGTATATGATCTTTCTGATGTATTGCTGGATCCAATTTGCTAGAATTTTGTTGAGGATTTTGGCATCTATGTTCATGAGGGATATTGGCCAGTAATTCTCTTTCATTGTGTTGTCTTTATCTGGTTTTGGTATTAGGGTGATGCTGGCTTCATAGAATAAGCTTGGAAATGTTTCTTCCTCTTGAACTATTTGGAATAGTCTGGGGAGGATAGGTTTTAGTTCTTCCTTGAATGTTTGGTATAATTTCCCAGTAAGGCCATCTGGCTCTGGGCTTTTGTTTGCTAGGAGCTTTTTGATGGCCACTTCAATTTCTTTCATAATTTTTGGCCTATTGACATTTTTAGAATCTTCCTGATTGAATTGTGGAAAGTTGTATTTTTCTAGGAATATGTCCATTTTCTCCAGGTTGTCTAGTTTATTCGAGTAGAGCTGTTCATAGTATTTTTTAACAATCCTTTGCATTTCTATGGAGTCTGTTGTTATTTCGCCTCTCTCATTTCTGATTTTGTTTGAGTTCTCTCTCTTTGCTTCTTGGTGAGCCTGGCTAGAGATTCATCAATCTTGTCTATCCTTTCAAAGAACTAGCTCTTGGTCTCATTGATCCTTTTTTTTTTCTCTCTATGTCATTTATTTCTGCTCTGATCTTTAATATCTCCTTTCTTCTGCTCATTCTGGGCTTTTCCTGTTGCTCTCTTTCTAATTGTTTGAGTTGTAGTGTTAGGTGTGTTAAGTGATTTACTACCTTTTTGCTTGTTTTTTTTGAGGTAGGCTTATAGAGCTGGAAACTTCCCTCTTAAGATTGCTTTCATTGTGTCCTATAGATTTTGGATTGTTTTGGTATTATTATTGTTGTATTAATTTCTAGGATTTTTTAATTCTTTGATCTCATTAGTAACCCAGTCATTATTTACTAGCATGCTATTCAGCTTCCAAGTTTTTTATTTTTTTTGTGTTATTTTTTTTGTAGTTTATTTCTAATTTTATGGGGTTGTGGTCTGAGAAGATGCTTCGTATGATTTCAATCTTCTTTAATTTGGGGAGACCTTGCTTGTGACCCAATATGTGGTCTGTTTTTGAAAATGTCCAATGTGCACTTGTAAAGAACATATATTCTGTGGCTTGGGGGGAAGGGGGTGTTCTGAAGATGTCAGTTAATTATATCTGACCTATTCAGTCATTTAGGATTGCTGTGTCTTGGCTGATTTTTTGTTTAGAGGGTTTATCCAGTGATGTCAGTGGTGTATTGAAGACCTCTACTATGTTTGTGTTGTTGTTAATCTCATCCTTGGTATGTTCCCGGAGTTTTGTTATGTATTCGGGTGCTCCTGCATTGGTTGTATATAAGTTTATCAGGATTATATCCTGTTGTTGTTACTATTATGAAGTGGACTTCCTTTTCTTTTGCTATGGCCTTCACTTTGAGGTACATTTTGTCAGATATAAGTATTGCTACCCCAGCTTTTTTTTTTTTCATTTCCATTTGCCTGAAAGATATTTTTCCATCCCTTAACTTTCAGTCTTTGTGAGTCCCTTGTTCTGAGGTGGGTCTCCTGTAGACAGCATATATATGGGTTGTGTTTTTTAATCCATTCAGCCACTTGATGTCTTTTGATTGGAGCATTTAGTCCATTTACATTTTAAGTTATTAGTGAAAGGTACTTGTTTGTAGTCATTTCTATTTTTGTGTCTGTGTTTCTTCTTACATTTTCATTTCTTCTTTTTATAGCATTCCCTTTAGCATTTCTTGCATTGCTGGTTTGGTGGTGATAACCTCCCTTAGCTTTTTTTTTTTTTTTTTGTCTGTGAAGCTCCTGATTTCCCCTTCAATTTTGACTGATAGTCTTGTTGGATAGAGTATTCTTGGATTCAGTCCTTTACTTTGCAACAATTGTATACATCTTCCATTCCCTTCTAGCTTTACATGTTTCTGTTAGGAAATCATTTGATAATCTGATGGGGGATCCTTTGTAGGTAACTCTCTGTCTCTCTTTTGCCACCTTTAAGATTGTCTCTTTGTTGTTAATATTTGCCATTGAATTTATGTCGTGTCTTGGTGTGCGTCTTTTGGGATTGATCTTGCTTGAGACTCTCTGTACTTGTGTAACTTTTTTCTTCCCCATATTCAGGAAACTTTCTGTCATTATTTCTTCAAATAGGTTTTCTAATCCTTGCTGCTCTTCTTGTCTTTCTGGCAGCCCTATTATACATATGTTACTTTGTTTCATGTTGTCCCAAAGTTCCTTTAGGCTTTCTTTTGGTTTTTAATTTTTTTCTCCAGTTGCTTTTCAGATTGAACTTGTTTCTCTACCTTATCCTCTAACTCACTAATTCTATCCTCTGCTTCTTCTAGTCTACTGTTGAAACTTTTCATGGTGTTTTTGATTGTAGCCATATCACTTCTCATTTCTTCCTGATTCTTGCATAGGTTTTTGATTTTCTCATCCATCAGATATATGAATGCATGACCATTACTCTTAATTCTTTTGCAGTCATCTTACATGCTTCAATTTCACTAATTTCCTTTATTGGCAACTCTTCATTTCCTCTGGGGGTTGTGTCATCTACCCATTCTGACTATCACCAGAAGGTTCTAACTTCGAGTTGTGTGGACCTGGGCCATGTGCCCTGAGAGCTTTGTACCACCTGAGTATCACTGAAGTGCTCCAACACTAAGATGTGTGGTTGCTGTTGGTTGTTGGGAACCAAACTCACCCGGGGTTAATGTTTCTAGCACACAGAGTCAGGGACCCTACCTGCACTGTATTATTGGAATGTACCGAAAATGAGAGTCCCCTAGCACATGCCAGGAGTCAGGTCCCCTGTGTTTGCACCAATAATTGAGTATCAGAGTCTCTATTGTTTCATGTGACTTTGTGCTGAGAATCAGTGTCCCTGTGCACACACGCATAAAGAATTGGATCACTGGCTCTTAGTATGAATGTGCTGTGAGTCAGAGACCCCAGGGGCACACAATAAGAAAAAGATCAAGTCAGTGGTGCTCAGTGCTTTCTCTCACTGGGAGAATCTGGGTCTGGTCACCATGGGTGACTGGGTTGCACAGTAGAACTTTGTTGGTTGGATGTCTGCTCTTACACTGTGGAAAACAGACGTCAATGTTTGCAGCCCAGAATTGAAGTCAGGTGGCACTGTCTCCCTGTGTGGGCTTTGGGTTTGGTCACCTGATTGTGTTGCAAGGAGCAGATTCCCAGTCTCTGTGCATGTGCAGGTTCAAATTCCCATAGCAGCCCTGTGGCCCATGTGTGAACTCTGCCAGGCTCAAATTCCTGTAGGGCACTGCAGCTGGAGGGAGGGGTGATTCTATCAGTTACTATAGCACTATCTGTGAGACTGCAGGAAGAGGGATAGGCTCTTTGACTTACAGAAATATGTGGCCAGGATGTGTGGATTCTTGTTCTCTGTTGTTCTAAAGCTGTAGTTGCAGGTCTCTGTCCCCAGTGGCTGCATGGTTCTGGTTTACATCGGATACATTACTAGATGGTGCTGAGGGCAGGATTCGAGTCTCAAGCCGCTCTTTCTCAAGATGGCGAGGTCTCCGTGCCCGCACTGGTCACCTAGAAGTGTGCATATTATGCAGGAGGCTCTGCTGTCTAAAACTGCCCGGTTTGGCAGCCCCTCGGAAACCTGCAGAATCTAACTCTTCCTAGATCATACACACACACACCACACATCTACACACTCCTCTATCACTCCCCCACTCTCTCACACTATTTCTCTTTCTACCTTCCTGCTGGTAGCCATCTTCTCCTCCCCTGGCTAGGGATCTTATTTCAAATCACAGATTTGATTATCAGCATTGTCTATTCTTCAATTGACTCCCTGTAAATTATTTTTTTTTCATTTCAGTTAGTGTATCTTCATTTTTTATTAGTTCTTTTTTTATGGTTCCTATGTTATTTTTTATGCTGTTGAAGTCCTCACTAAGTTCCTTGAGTATCCTTATAATCATCTGAACTCTGTATCTAATAGTTTTCTTGTTTTCATTTCATTTAGTTCTTTTTCTGGAGATTTTTTTTTCTATTGCAAAATTTTTATTTTTCTGTGCATTTTGACTGATTGCCTGTTTGTTCCTATGTATCAGGTAGAGCTGTTATGTCTCCTGGATTTTGTAGAGTGACCTTTTAGGTATCCTGTAGGGACAACTATATAGTAGGTGTTGTATGGGGCCCAGTGGCTCAGCCTCCTGAGTCACCTAAACTAGGCACTCCAGGTGCATCCCTATGTGGTCTGTATGCACTGCCCCATGGTACTTGAGGTTTGATTGTAATTGATGTCACTTGGAGGGATTGACACCCAGGCTCACCACTTCTGAGGACCAGCTGAGACTACAGTGGAAAAGCTGCTATATAGGAGTTGCCTCTATGGAGTCGGACGTGCTTCAACGGGGCTTGTTGCTCACTGAGTCTTCCCCTTGAGTGTTTCACTTACATTGTTAGTAGGGTTGTAATTCAGTGTGGTATGAAGTTGTACCAGTGCCCTGGCTCTGGGACTGCCAGGAGGCAAAGTCATATACTGCCTGTGCCCTTCCTGGGACCACCCAGAATGAGCTAGAGAACAGATCATAGATGGCTGCTACTTGTATCAGATTTGCAGGTGCCCCAGAGAGGCCAAACTGTGAATCAAGGTGGGCTGCCACTATTGCTGGGCCTGGGGCAGCATAGCTAAAGATATATGCATGTTACCCTAGCTAGTTTGGCTCAGTGGACAGAGTGTCAGCCTGCTGACTAAAGGGTCCCAGCTTCAATTCCGGCCAAGGGCACATGCCTGGGTTGTGGGCTTAATCTCCAGTAGGGGGCATGCAGGAGGCAGCCAATCAATTATTCTCTTCCATCATTGATGTTTCTATCTCTCCCTCTCCTGTCCTCTCTGAAATCAATAAAGAAACAGATATATTAAAAAAAAAGAGAGAGAAATGAGATAATGTGCTATTTATTTAAAAAAAAAATAGCATGTTGAGGCCAGCTGTTGCTTGTTTGAGAGATTTTAGGAAAGTCCAAACCATGAGGCAAAAGAGGCCAGTTGTATGAAAAAACTATAGGAAACAGCTTAGATGAGTCCACAAGTTGGGTGGTTAAAGCCTCGGAGATAATCACCAGGTTGGGGCAAATTATGTGGACCAGTTTGATTGAGACTCAGATAAGGTGCCTGCCTGTTGATTCTTAGGGACCGAGGGTCTGAGAAAAGAAACAATGGCCTCCACCTACACTTTTACTTATAAGAAATCTGCTCCTCCCTCTGATTTTCTCTGATTCCAGACAATTTAGTTCTTCTCCCTATGTCTCTGGATCCTTTCTAGTTGTTGCCCCAATGCTCAAAGAGAATGAGTTCAAGTAAGTTCATGCATGGACCCTTTAAGAGGACCTTCCTTGGCCTTCATCAGCATCTGTGTCACTCAGCCACAATCCCCACTGGATTTTAGAGTCCAAAGTTATGGGGATTTCTTTTTCCTCAACTGGAACCATGGGCTAAAGAGTCTGGTGAGGGACTGGGACCACTTGCTCCTCAGGAGGCCCTCTGCAGCCAAAATATTTCTCCCAATTAAAAATTATCATACCTTGCTGTGGAGCCAGCCCATTCCATGTCTCTGCCCCTCCTACCAGTTTCCATTGGGTTTCTTCTCTAATTTCTTATCTGTAGGACTTCCATTCAGTTAAATTGTAGATGATTCCAAATAAAGATTGTTCTGAAGATTGGTTGTATTTGTATGTGATTGTGGTAGGATCTGTATACCCCATTTACCTACACAGCCATCTTGATCAGAAACCCTAGAAAACATTTTAAGAGATTTTCTTACTTGGTTAATGACATAAACATTATAATTAAATATATATATATGTAGCCCTCTCCAGAGTGGCTTAATTTGTTGGGCACCCTTCCATGCAACAAAATGTTGCCTGTTCTCTTCCCAATCTGGGCACATGCCTGGGTTGCAGGCTTGACCCCTAGTAGGGGAGAAATGCAGGAAGTAGCCAATTGATGTTTTGCTCTCACATAGATGTTTCTCTCTCCTTATCCCTTCCTTTCCTTTTAAAAATCAATAAAAATATTTAAAATATATGTAAATAATAGTATAATTAAAATAATAATCATTCTTGGAACTAAAATTTTGTTGCCATTTAAATCCCATGTTATCATAATAATGGTGTTTCTTGGGAAAATGCAATTTGAATTTCAAGTTGCATTGTCTAAAAAGAAATACACCTTATGTTCTTTTTTAAGGCCTTCCTTCACTCATTTATTTCATTCTCTTCCTTGAAATTCTTCCCTTACTTTCTTCCTTTCTTAAATATTTATTGAGAATTATTTAATAATAAGATAGACTCTGGGGTTACAAAATTCATAATGGCAAGCAGAGCAAATAAATAAATACATGCATAAGTAAATTAAGTAAGTAAATAAATGAAAATAACTACAATACAATTCAACAGGCAAATTAACAGAGGAAGATGCATAAAAAGAGGGAAGAAAAACTTAGTCATGTAAAGCTACACAAAATAATAGTGCTCCAACTTAACTAGAATGAAAAGAATTGTGTGTGTGTGTGTGTTTTGTTGTTGTCGCTATTGTTTTTTCTCTTTGACGAAATAGGAAAAATAACATTACAGGCCAAAAAAGAGCCAGTGTAGAGATGATAATATGAGCGAAGCATGACATATTTGGGAATGCAAATTTCTCTTTATTATAGAACTTAGCCCTCAGTTGGAGAGGAGTGTGAGATTAAACTCTACAGGTTAATTAGCAAAATTGAGTAGATTGGGCTTCAAAGGTAGGATTCCTGGGTTTGATCATAGTGGTAAAAAAGCATAAACAGTCTTTTTTGTGCAAATGACAGTATCAGAGATGGTATATGTTGTGCATGTGCATGCATGTTGGGAGAACAAAACTTGATAACAGTCATTAGGCTATAATTTTGAAGAGTTAGATGAGATTGAAGGCAAAGATGCCAATTAGGAAGTTATTGCAAAGTTGCTGGTAAATACTGTAAAATACCCTGGCAATTGTCTTTTATGAAGACTGGCAGTGTGGCAGTGGCTTAGTCCTCCATTTTAACTTGAAGACACTCAGTATTCAAATTATGAACCTAAGAGAAGGAGCAAAAGCCACATTGAACCCATTGAATTCGCAGTACTTGTAGGAAAGTATAATTAGCATGTTCATGTTTTATTTTGTTTTAATTTCAAGAAGTTTATTTTGCCCTGCATAGTTTTTCTCAGTTGTCTTACTTATGTCAGCATAGTAGTGTAGCCTCATTTATGTTTCTCTGTGAAACTATTGCCATTTTGAAAGAGTGATATAAAAAGTAGCTGGCAGTTTTTATGCAATACTCAGCATGCTACTTTGTGCAAATAGATTCATAATTCCTTTGGGTAAGGACTTGATCATCAGCCCCTCTGAAGTTATCTATAAATGGACAATGACAGATTTTTCAGCAAGTTGTCACCTATTTTCTTTCTACTTTCTCACTATCATCGAGTAGAGCACCTCTGACTTTAAAGTGTTTTACAAATGGTAACTTACTTATCTTCACACTCTCCCTGTGAAATGCAATTGTGGTGAGAAAACCTGCTATATTTTAAGAGGCAGGTGAAGAGAAGAAAAAATGCAGACAATTGTTTATCTCTTTAGTAAGAATAAGAGGGGAAATGATTCCAAAACTCTTCATTTCCAATTTAATTATTTGAAAACCTTGCTTCTCCACTTAATTTTAGCATCCTGAAATCATTCTTTTCTCATCATGGTCCTAAATCTCATCAATGTATCAATTATAAAGTAAACTAACCCTAATAGTTATTTATGCCAGAAGAAGGAGCGTTTCTAAATATCAAACCTTTATAGTTGCTCTTATTCCATCTCAGACAAAGTAAAGGAAGCTACATTTTTTCTAAAACCTTGAGTAGCATCTCAAGTCCTGTTCTAAGAAAACAGCTCAAGGCTATTGAACAGTGTTTTGAGAAAAGCCATCATAAAATACTTCTAAAATGATTTCTTCGAAAATTATTTGAGACATATACATAAACAGGATGAGCTTTTTCAATTTATCTCATTTATTGAAGGGCAAGTCAGAGCTCTCATAGGCTCATCTATCTTTAAATCCAAGAATGCATCATTTTTAATGTGCTCATTCCAGCAATTGCTACTTTTCAAAGTGCTGATTGACTCAGATACAATAAAACTTTCTTAGCTCTTGTATGCCAGGGATATATGTTAATTTAGCAGACATCGGATTTTCAGATGTTCATAGAACTTGATGGTACTGACACACATTGGTCATTATTTCAGGAGTGACTTTCAAAACAAGCATTATGATATATATTAAAGCATTAAATCTCAGATATTCACTAAAAAGTGACTCACTTAGCAATAAGTATGTAGCTGGGAAGCTGTCAGAACTGAATAAAACAAGAGTAGGATATTCAGCATTACAAGCAATAGTTCCTACCACTTAATAGTTTGAGCCCAGGTTGGCCTGGATTTCCAGGCATGCCCAGTGGCTTAAAGAGCTGTTAATTTCAATTTCAGATTGTCTCTTTTTAATTGTGCCACTTTGAGTATTAATTAACCTCTTTGACATTATGTTTCCTATGCAAATATTGAATATTTGGTCCAGCAAATTGTCTCAACAAAATTATTCATTGCCCAGGGACTGTTTCAGCTTTACATTTGGAAAGGACTTCTCATCTAATTGATTCTCAGCAGTTGTTTTCTCTATACTGTTGTCATAGCCCAGATTTCGTATCAAGTATGATCAGGAAATGCTAAGGGCACAATTGGTTATTATAGAAGGGAACTCATCAAGTTATTTTGCTTTATTGAAAATTGGATAGTGTCAACTCTGAAGCACTCTTTCTTATTTTTAAGATAGAAATAAAAGATTAGAAATTAAATTAATTATAATAAATATATTGAACATTCCAAATACCACTAACTTCTATAAAATAAACTACTGCAATGCCATTGACTCTCACACATTTCTGGAGGGAATGTGGAAAGGTACAGTCACTGTGAAAACCACTTTGACAGTTCATTAATAGTTAAACATACAATTACCGTAAGACTAAGCCCTCCCTCTCCTGAATATTTTCCCAATGGTTATGCAAAATTCCTACACTGAGTGTTTACAATAGCTTTATTCATAATCACAAAAAGCTGGAAACAAGGAAGATAACCTTCAGCTAATGAATGGGAAAACAAAGGGTGGTACATGTTACAGTGGGATCCTACTAAACAATAAAGATAAACCATTGATTCACCTAAAAATATAATGAATCTTAAATATATATTTCTAAGTGAAAAAAGCCAGACATAAAGGTATGCATATTTTATAATTCCATTTATATGACATTTAAAAAGGGGAAAAAAATGAGATGAACAACAATAAACTGGCTCAGTGGTTCCTAAGGATTGGAGTGGAGAGGAGCTCACTACAAATGGACAGCTCAAGAAAATACACTGAATTGGTTGAGCTGTTCTGTATCACAAAAATGATAATGGATACAAAGTTCTGTACATATATTCAAACCAACAGAAACATATACAACAAAGAGTAAATTTTATTGTATATAAATTTAAAAACAATAAGTAGGAAATGGGAAAAACTCTAAAACAGAATATGAACTCTACCAAATGAATTGTGTTACAAAAGAATAATGATAATGCAGAGAAGGAGAAGTGGGAGGGCAGGAAAGAGAATACGTAACTTTGGAAAACATTTTGATTGGGTAATGGAAGTCTAAAGACAAAAATTACTCTAAACAAGTTATCTATTCCATTAAAAAAATAGTTCCTTACTGAAGTATGAATTATTGATTCTAAAACATTTCATGAGAGCATTAGGTTTAAGCAACTAAGTAAATACATTGAAAAATTAGAGCCAGAAGCTTTGCTGTTTGAGAAAGAAGTATACAAAAGAAAAGTTAAGAGGAACTAACAGAGAAGATGGCAGCATTGTTAAACACCTGTATTTGCTGTTTCTCACAACCACATCAAAACTACAACTAAAATACAGAACATTCATCATCCAGAATTGCTGGAAAGCTGGCTGAATGGCAGTCCTACAACTAGAGAAGTAAAGAAGAAAGCACATTGAGACTGGTAGGAGGTGCAGAGGCATGGAACTGGCTGGTCCGCCCCCCACGTGTGCTGCTTTTTTAATCAGGAGGAAGATTGTCTCTGTGTAGGCTGCCCACAGGAGCAAGGGGTCCCAGCCCCACAACAGACCCCAGCCAAAACTGGGAAAAGAAGTCCCTATGGTCAGTGATAACTATGGCCTGTAAAAACCAGTGCAATTGATGCTCAGTGACACAAGGCTGCTGGAGACCCAGCTGTTCCTCTTAAAAGGCCAGCACCACAAACTGAACTTACAAGGTTCCACTTCCTCTGAGCTCCAGCACCAGGACAAGGCTCTGGGGAACACAGACAAAAATGAGGAGGAACTGGACTGACTAGATCAGGGTAGGAAATTGGGGGCAACTTTCTCTCAGTCAGATGTGCTTGCAGGGATCATTGTTCCTATGCTGGCACCTCCCCAGTCACAGGGATGAATGGTAGCCATTTTTTATTTGCTCTACCCTGGTGATTCCTTAAGACCCCATCTCACTCATTTGCAACCCCATCAAAGCTGTGTACAGTGACTTTTGCATAGGAATAGTCTGTCCCTGTTCAGGCTAGGGTATCTCAAGCAATCTATAGCTAGTTCAGGGCCCTCCATAGAGGGCCCAAGACCTGCACCAGCACCAACACCTGCCTGTCTTACTTTATGACTGGGTCTCATCTGGGAACTTCTAAACCCAGTACAAAGAGGAGGAATCTGCAGATCTCTTTGTAACTCCTGGGTGACCCCAGGCAGTGACTGACTTTGCACTTCCATGGAGACCCAATAGCCAGTGTACCCAGTGGTCAGTGTCAGACATACCAGATTACCACTCTACATATCTGTAAGTGACACACTCAAGGGGCAGACTCAGGGAGCACCAAAGCCCTACTGGAGCAAGTCTTATTCCATAGGGGTGTCTCCCACTGTAGTCACAGTTGGTCCTCACAGCCAATTGGCCTGAAAGTCAATACCTCCCAGTGACATCAATAGCAATCAAGTCTCAACTACAACAAAACTGTGCTCACAACTCACAAAGGTGTGCACCTAGAGGTCCCAGTTCAGGTGATGAGGGAAGCTGAAGCACTGGGTCCTATAGAACACTTACTATACGAGGACACTCTATCAACTCAAGGAAGGTGAGTGGGGATGCCAGACCAAGGCAGGGCACTGGTTGCTGTCATTGGGGCAAGCCTTTGGTGGATTCTGAAAATT
The DNA here is from genome assembly GCA_004026805.1 of Lasiurus borealis. NCBI lineage: Eukaryota > Metazoa > Chordata > Mammalia > Chiroptera > Vespertilionidae > Lasiurus > Lasiurus borealis. The sequence goes on along the minus strand of PVJN01002462.1, from coordinate 28,067 downwards.
TTTGCTCCTGGATGTCACAGTCCTACTCGCACCCACTGCCAGTCCTGGCCCTGCTCATACCTGAAGCTGCTGCTAGAGCCACCACTTGCACCTGCTGCTGGTGCCTGGCTCTGGTCCTGATCACTCTGCACCATCAGCAGGTGTGAGCAGAGCCGGCACTGTTAGCACATGGGAACCGCAGCAGAGGGAGTGGGGCTGTGGGTAGACAGGGGACCAGGGGCTGCGGTGGGAGGGGCCAAGCCCAGCTCCTGTGCCTACTGCAACCTCTCAGTCCACAGTTCCTTTTAAGGAGTACAAAGAAAACAACCTAAAGAGTTTCCAATGCCTCAACCTAGAACTTTTTGGGCCACAACACACAAGTACTATGTTTTGTGGCCCAACAAGTTCTAATAATGGATTAAAGACTATAAATAACATAAATATCTATAACCCAATACTGAAATAAATACATAATTAAATAAATTAATAAATGGGGGATAAGACAAAGTTATTCCTGATGAAGAGTTCCAACTAATAAATGCAAAAGGAATAGAAAATAAACATTAGAACACCAGAATAATAATTATTTCAGATCAGAGACAATGAAAGCAAAATTTGTGAGGAACACTTTGAGGAAAGATGAGGACCTACAGTTTTGAATTATTTATTGTTTACAATGGGAAAACATAGTTTATTTTCAGTGGAGAAATTCAGCCAAAGCCACCTTAATGAAATGATCAATCTGAACTTCACCACTAGCAAGATATATCAACATAATGTACATCCTAACACGATGCATTTCTGTGATATTAATGTTAAAAATAAATATTTAGCCCAATCAGAGTGGCTCAGTTGGTTGAGTGTCATCCTATGCACTGAAAGGTTGTGGATTTGATTCCCAATCAGGGTACAGACATGGGTTATAGGTTCAATCCCTGATTGGGGTACATATGGAAGACAACTGGTCTATATTTATCTTCTCTCTCTCTCTCTCTCTCTCTCTCTCTCTCTCTCTCTCTCTCTCTTTCTCTCTCTCTCTTCTCCTCTGTCTAAGCATCTCCTCAGATGAGGATTTAAAAGAATATTTAGCCTCGATATAATAATTAAGTGAGATAATATTCGAAAATACTTAGTATAGTATCTGCCACAAAGGAACCATAGTATAAGATTTAAAATAGAATATAACTTTTAAAAAATAGAAAATATTTTCTCTAAAACTGAAAATTAGTTTTGGGCAGATACCACATATATGGGCATGGTTTTAAAACACTTTACCCAGTGATATACAAACAAGCACAAATTAGCTTTGGTATAAAGAATAAGTACTTGAAATACTGAGTGAAGGAGTAATTGCAGTCAAGTGGTCTTAATCAGGGAATGCTAAAGATAAATCATTTTTTCATAAATATTGTGATTCTGATGAATCCATCCTCAAGAGTACTTCATCATTTTTCATAAAGCCAAATTGTATTTCATTTTTGAACAGTTAATACATTTTTTGTATTAATAGCAAGCACAAGTAACTGCTTCACTTCACAATATCTTTGAACCAGCAGCTTTTGTGAGTTCTATAACTTGGGTAGTTGTATACTCCTACCACAGCAGCAATAATTATCTCTTTTGGTGACTTCACCTCAATTCTTGATCTTTCTCTTAACAAATATTGCACTAATTCTACACAAATAGCCTGCCAATGCTTCAGTTTTACTGATGTAAAATCAAGATTGTTTATATTTTCATTAAAAGCAATCTTTTTCTCACACCAATTAAAAAATTCTATAGTTGTATAACATCACCATTTTTTGGAAGAAGTTTCCTTTAAACTAATTTTGTAAATGATTTTTATTGGTTCTGTATTTATTAATTAATGAAAAAATATAGAGAACTTTGACAAGTAGTGCCAAACATTTGGATAAACGCAGGGAACAAGACATTATTCTTGTACTATGCTTAGTGATATAAGTCAGACAGAGAAAGATAAGTGTCATCTGTATATATAAAAGCCTAAGCGACCATCACAACTGAAACAGCTGAACAGATGACTGAAAAGGCTGTGTGGGGCAACCAGGCCAGCAGGGGAGTTAGTGAGGGACAACTAAACTTCTCAACAGCAGGCTTTGTGTGGCAACAGGTCAGAGGAAGGGGGGGAGGGGCAGTAAGGGGTGACCAAATGACTGGACAGCAGGCTGATTGGGGCAACTAGACTGGCAGGGGGGCAGTTGGGGGTAACCAGGCTAGCAAAGGTGGGCAATGAGGGGTAACCAGGCCAGCAGAAGTGGGCAGTGAGGGGCAACCAGGCTGTCGGCGGGGGTGGGGGGCAGTTAGGGGTGACCAGACCAGCAGTTAAGGGAGTTGGAGGCAACCAGCCAGGCAGGCAGGTGAGCAATTAGGAGCCAGTGGTCCTGGGTTGTGAGAAGAATGTCTGAGGAGCCCTGGATTGGAGAGGGTACAGTCTAAGCTGAGGGGACACCATTCCCCCATGCACGAATTTCATGCCCTGGGCCTCTATTATGATTACATGTGTATATGGAATCTAAAGAACAAAATAAAGAAACAAACAACATAAAAATAAATTTACAGATACAGAGAACAGACTAATGGTTGCTAGAGGAAAGGGGACTTAGGTGTCTAGGTGAAAAATATGAAGAGATTAAGAAGTACAAATTTATAGTTACAAAATAGTCATGGGGACATATATATTTCCACTGGGAAATATAGTCAATAATACTATGGTAATTATGTATGTACAGTTCCAGTTAGGTACTGGAAATATGAGGGGAACACACTCTAAAGTGTATGATGGTCTAACCCAGTGGTTGGGAAACTGTGGCTTGTGAGCCAAATGCAACTCTTTGGCCCCTTGAGTGTGGCTCATCTACAAAATACCAGGGCCTGGACGAGTCTATTTTGGAAAAAGTGGTGTTAGAAATTTAAGTTTAAAAAATTTGGCTCTCAAAAGAAATTTCAATTGTTGTACTGTTTATATTTGGCTCTGTTACTACTGAGTTTGTCAACCACTGGTCTAATCACTATGCTGTAAACTTGAAACTAATATAAAATGACATTAAATGTAAATTCTAATTAATGTCACCCTAATAAGTTTAATTAAAAAATAAATATTTTTAATTTTAGTTTTCAATTTCAGATTACATTCAATATAATTTTGCAATTGCTTCAGGTTTATAGCCCTTCTAGCCTCCCCCTGCCCTTCACAGGCCTTCACCACCCTATTGCTGGTGTCCATGGGTTATACATATATGCATACAAGTTCTTTGCTTGATCTTGTCCCGTACACTCCCACCTTCCCTTTGAGATTCCACAGTCTGTTCCATGTTCTCATGTCTCTGGATCTATTTTGTTCAACAACCTCTCACTGCTCTCCCTCCCCCGCCCCCCACTACCAACCTAATCGCTCCCAACTGCCCACCCCCCCCCGCATGGGAGTGGTCACTCCATGCAGCCTGCTGCTCAATCATTTGGTCATCCCTCACTAATTACCCTGATAGCCTGGTTGTAGGCAGCCATCTTGGGAGGGCATGAGGGTTAATTTGCATATTACTTCTTTATTATATAGGATTAGAGGCCTAGTGGACAAAATTCATGTATGGGTAGATTCCCTAGGCCTGGCTGGTGATCAAGGCCAACAGGGGCCTTCCTTTAATCCGTGCTGCCCTCTAATGGTCAGTACACATCATAGTGAGAAATTGAACTTCCAGTCAACCTCCCCAGGGGATACTTTGCATATTAGCCTTTTATATAAATAGATGTGGTTGGCTTTAAATCTGGTTTTGGTATCTTGCTATTTGTTTTCCATCTGTTATTTGCTCCCCTTTCTTCTATCTAAATGAGCACTTTTTTTATGAATCTGTTTATCTCCTATTTTATTCTAATTAGTTACACTATTTTTAGTTAATTTTCTGTGGTCACTTTTGGGCTTTTAGTATACAACCTAAATTCTACTATTAGATGATTTTCTATTTCCTCACATGTAAGACTCTTATAACAAGATACCTCTATTTCTCCTCTGGTGGCTACTTTGTGCTACTCTTGTTATTTATTTTATCTATCTATCATCTATCTATCTATCTATCTATCTATCTATCTATCTATCATCTGTCATTTTCCTTTATATAGTCTTTTATTAAAAAGCTTATACATCTCTTAAAATGTCTAATGAAGTCAGAACCCTGGCTCTGAAATGGGTTTTCTTGTTGATACTAAATCTATCTTCCTATGATGAGTACCTGAGACCTAACCTAATTTATCAGCCCCTTACTGCAAATGCTCCATTAGAAAAACAGGAGCCATATCTAGCTATACATGATCCACAAATTTATTTAAAGTGTTTTGTTAGATCACTTCCATTTTTGAAAGAGAAATCATGCTTCCTTTATTTTCTTTATATTTTTCTCTAAAGGTGCAATATTGCTTTCGGGATTGTTGTCATTTCCATTTTTCTACATACATAATGAATCAGGATTATTTTTTATTATGGTTTTTAATAAGTAAAAATGTTAAAGAGCACTTGATTTGATGAACCATGCTAGGGGGCAAAGGGAATTGAAATAGCCCATAAATTATTGAAATTAGCTTATGGAAAATGCTATTTGTTCAGTTCTTTGCCTTCTGGAAAATTTCTAAGTCCTCTGTAAGATTCCTTTTTGAATCTTATCTACTACTCTTCAAAGCCCAACTCCAACTTTCTGCATAAATTTCCCCACCCAAGCATCTTTCTTTCCTTCTTTTAACTCAGATGACACTTTGTAAAGCTAATATGTTTAATGTTATAAAATAGCTACTCTAACTTTTCTAGTGACCTTATTACTCTAATTGCAAAATCATTAAGTAGCTTACAGTGCCACATAAATATTTATGTAAGATTAATACCATTTTTATTTCATTTTTGGATAAAGTTTTTATGCTTTTTTCTTTTAATGTTTGCTGCAATACTCTGTATAAACATTATTTTTAAGGCAGTAATCATTGTGTATTATTTATCTTGAAGATTCAGAGTAAAATGGTCCATGAGCTATATTCCTGGATTCAAAACTGATTAGCTTTGTGACTTTAAGCAAGTTTCTTAAATCATCTGAGTTTTATTTTCTACATCTATAAAAGCAGTGTTGTTTATATTTAATATATATATAAATACACATATATATGTGTGTGTGTGACTTATTGCTGCAAGAAATGAATTATTGTTTATATATGAAATAATATATAAAATGCCTACAAATGAGGCATTCATATACTTTCTAGTGACCTGAGGGTACAATTTGAAATATTTTCACTGTACTCATTGAAAGCCGATCACTTTCAAAGTAATTTCAAATTGCACTTGACTATTAGCAGGAAGGTAATCAGCCAAAATAAAGAATAAAATGCTGAAGACTTGTACCTTTTTTTTGTGTGTGAAGAAGAGCAAATTCCACAATCTTAGATATTATTTTTTAAAATGATAAATTCAAATAGATTAGCAAATGTGACTGTGTACATGATAAGGCCAAATACTCTGAATAAAGATGAGTCATAAGAGAAATAGCAATCATGAAAGACAAGTTAACATGAATGACATATATATATATATATATATAACCTAATATGCAAATAGACTGATTGGCAGAATGACCGAACATATGAACAACTGGTCTCCATGATGTACACTGACCACTATGGGATGTATGCAGAATATGGTGAGCATCGGCAGCAGGCAGCAGAGCATGGAATGTGGTGGGCGTTGGCTGCAGTGGGATGGTGGAACAGGTGAGCAGGGATGCCAGACCAAGGCAGGGTGTTGGTTACTGTCATCAGGTTGAGTCTCTGGTGGTTACTGAACATTTTTTGCCCCCTTGTACCACAGTCCTGCCTGGCACTTGCCCCTGCTACCAACGCCAGCCCCATTCACTCCTGCTGCCAGAGCCAGGGTCACTGCTTATACCCATTGTTGGTGCTCTGAACCAACCCCAAACGCTGGGCATCGGCCCTGATAACTTGGCACCACCACCTCCCCCTGCTCCTTATGGTCAATCTGGGCTGGCAGGTGCCCCTTGCAACTGCTGCTGGCAATGGCCCCACTCGCACCAGCTGCTGGTGCCAGAGCTACCACTTGCACCCACTGATGGTGCTAGCTCTGCTCATACCCAATGCTGGTGCTGGCCCCAATTACTCTATGCAGTCAGCAGGTGTGAGCGGGGCCAGTGCTATCTGTGCATGGGAGCAGTGGCCATGGGAGCAGAACTGCCAGCAGAGAGGGGGGCCGTGACAGGAGGAGCCAGTAACAAGAGGGGCCAGTCGAGGGTGCAGAGGATGGGCTGAGTCCCGCCCCTGTGCCCATCACAGCCTCACAACCCACAGTTCCTTTCAAGGTGCACAAATTCATGCAGTGGGCCCCGAGTTATCAATAAAACCACTTTTTAAATAAGTTTACTAACATAAAAAAAAACACATTTAGATGAATATCAAGACAAAGGAGACATATTAATCCTTCTAGATTCTTTTCAGATTCAAAGGCAATGAGCAAAAAGTTACAGAAATTACACAAACAATTCTAACTTGTAAGGGGCAGTGTGTCTCTCAATGAGCTCATTTCAACCTCTTTAATGATGTCTGTCGCACAAGGGAGAGCATGTCAAGAAACAGGGTCTGGAAACTCTGGTTAAATGCCATGGGTATAACTGATGAACAAGGTTTGGGCATTGTTTGAATATCAGACTCATTAAAACATATTAGCTGGAGGGGAAAAAAAAAGTCCTCTAAGTTTTATTTAGAGTGATGAAAACTTCTGCTTCTGGCACTTCAAAAGGGAGTGGCTAGTAAGATAGACTTCACAGAGGTTGGCTGTTCTAAAGGGCAGCAGGTCACAACTAATAGTGATTGAGATGGACATCTACATCTGGATGACCTATAAAATTTCTAAAAACAAAAATATTTTTTAATTGTTCTAGCATTCCCCTGACCTGAAATCATAAAATAGTGGTGACTTTATAAAGGATGACAAGAGCTAATGTGGCCACAATCCCAAAATCATTGCAAAATAGAGCTATCTCAGGTATCTATATTAATAAAAGCCTAGGTGGCCCTTGCTCCCTCAGGTCATCACAAGATGACTACCCTCATATTGTCACAAGATGGCTGCCCCCGATGGCCACCCCCACATTATCACAAGATAGCCACCCACACATTTTCACAAGATAGCTGCCACAAGGTGGCTGGCAAGAGAGGGCAGTTGGGGGCAACCAGGCCACCAGGGGAGGGCTTTTGGGGGTGGCCTAGCTGGCAGGGGAATGATTAAGAGACAATCAGGCTGGCAGGCAGAAGCAATTAGAGGCAATGAGGCAGGCAGGCATGTGTGTGGTTAGAAGCCAGCAGTTCCGTATTGTGAGAGGGATTTCCAACTGCTGGCAGTTAGACATCTCTTGTGGGGTCCCAGATTGGAGATAGTGCACACTGAGCTGAGGGACACCCCTCCAGTACACAAATTTCATGCACCAGGCCTCTACTCTATATAATAAAAGCCTAAGCAACCGTTACAGCAGAATGATCAGAACAACTGGTCACTATGATGCTACACTGATCACCAGGGGGCAGACACTCAAAACAGGTGCTGCCCCCTGATGGTCAGTGTGCTCTCACAGGGGGAGTGCTGCTCAGCTAGAAGCTGGGCTCATGGCTGGCTAGTGCAGGGCAGAGGTGGGAGTCTCTCCTGCCTCTGCAGCAGTGTCAAGTAGCAGCAAGCAGGCAGACATTATGGAGCAAGGGGTCAGAGAATGCGAGAGGGATGTCCAACTGCCAGCTTAGGGGAGTGGGCCTAAGCTGGCAGGTGGACGTCCTCTGAGGGCTCTAGGACTGCAAAGGACACAGACCAGGCTGAGAGAAGCCCCTCCCCCCAGTACATGAATTTCAAGCACCAGGCCTCTAGTGTTAAATAATTTCATAAAATATTTTGAAGTAAAAACAAACTAGAATATATAGTTAGGCACATGTAGAATTTTATTAAGCAAAATAATGTACTCTCCCATAAATGTTCTCCTATTTATAAAGTCTGAGATTGGCACACATAAGAATAGAGTAAAATCACATTTTTTTTTTACTTGCATGGAACTTTCTCCTGGACCTGTCACCTTCTAGTTGTGTTACCTTCAGAACAAACCTTGATACAGATGCCCCCCATGTTTCTGGTTCCTCTTCTACAAAATGAGTGCAAGATTACTTACGTTTTTGTTGAGAAAAAAATATTTTTTATGTGGTAATACAGTGCCTACTGCATAGAATTACACAATACATGGTAAATTTTTATTAAAAATTTTAATATAATGGTAGTTGCAAAAAAAATCCCAGAGTTAAAAAAAATCACTGTGGGTTCAATTTTCTAGCTTTTAATACTGAAAATAAATATTACTAATATCATGAGAATTAGCATCCGTAAGAATAATTTCTTAATAATTTCTCAGTTTCCATTTGGAATTGAGACAGGAGTGCTCCTGCATCCCTTGTTTTTATGAATCTTAATGATTCGTTATCACTTTTGGATGAGCTAAGTGTCCTTCTCTGTCCCCTTAAAAACAGAAGCAGTCTAGGCATTCACTTGAACTGAGATGACATTGTTATATTATCAAAAATTAGTAATAACTTTAAGAGATAAATGTGACTTCTACATAATTACTATTAGAAATAACTGTTTAAAATGAAGTATCCCAAGGTCAAAATAATTTTTGGTAAGTGTCCTTCAGCTTAGAGTTAACAACTCCACAAAGTACATCAATCCTTTCAATTACCTCAGAGTACTTTTTGTAACCTGTTTATTTTAAAAGATTAAACCTTGACAGCACATTATTGGAAGTTACATGTTCACTAAGTGCATCATTCAAAGTATGAACTTAGTAGCACTTTAACATTTTTCAAGTGAATGTTATTGCAACCTTGCTCTAAGGATAAAAGAAGGAAAAAAAACACACAAAAAAAACAAAAATTGTCCATTTGACAAGTTGCTGGTTTGATGTTCGAGTTTCTGCTCTCACGCCCTTCTTCAAGAACTCTATGGAGCTCAGATGAGTTGTAGACATGTTTTAGACTTTTACTTGACTGTTGGCAAAGTCAGGCATATATTCTTTTAATTGGCAGCACTGACTTTTATATTCTAGCTACTATACAGTATTTTTCAATAATGTTCATGAAAGACCATATGTTGGGAAATTTACCTTTAGATACTATGTATCTTATTATTTGGTGATATCAGACAGTTATAAATGTGCTACATGTATACTTCAGCCCACAGAAATTTAGCCTCAAGATATCAGGCAAGTCATATTTGTTATTCACTCCACATGCCTTTTGAAATGCTGGTTATAGCTCATAAAATTATTTTTTTTGACTATTTCTCATATCTCAGTTTTAAAAATAGTAGTAATTCCTCTGAAAAAATTATTTATATTTATTTGTTGACCAAACTAAATTCTATAACTTATGATGCTCTCTTCTTTGTTTCAATTATCAAACTCTCAGAGCAAAGTTTGTGATCCACAATACTTTAAGGCATCGTTTGCTTACTAATTTTATCTCCAGCTTTACCTTATTTTTCTCACTCTAAAATTTTTATTTTTATTTTTTTGTATCACATGAATTTTTTGCAAGCAATTTTGTGATGGCTGTGAAAATGCATGGCTCTGATCTATAAGACATTCAGCAAGGGGTTCACTGTCTATTGACATCCTATGGATCTGTCTCCATTCATGTAGTGACCATGCTTTCTTCCCCGACAAGCTTCTCCAAGACAAAGCATGGAAGAGTTAGTAGTGCTGGCACATTCTTAGATAATGAATGCCTCTAGAGGATAATTTTGGCTCCAGACCCTTTCAATCATGATTCATGCTTATTTAGAGGTAAGACTCATCTTGCTCCATCTTCCTCTCTTCCACCTCATAACAGTGTGGAGGCTCTCACTACCTCAAGGCCCCTCCTCTTTGACTTCACTTGAGTTTCTCCCAAAATATCTACTGTGCATCTAAAGCTCTTCTTGTGACTGTTTCTTGGAGGACCTGAATTAATTGAGGTAATACCAAGTGTGGTTGAACAAACTGGCAGCCAAGACACTACTTAAGAATTAGTTTACTCACTGTGCAAGTAGCCAACAGAACACCATCCCAATTATTATAGTGAGCACAAATAGTCTCTGAAATAAGATAAAGGTCTGATTACTAATATTCCATAAACAATAACTTGGAAAAACTGGGGAAATGCTCTCATAAGTGGAATGGTTCAGACTAATGTCCCCTTTAAATACAATCATTTAAAGGGGACAGGATAAATAATGTTCATAAGAACATCAAAATTGGCAGGTTATTGCCAAATGGTATTGGCCTTGAAGGGGGATAATGAGAAACAAAAGCCCATAAACAAATAGAGGCTGATGTGAAAGTTAGAGGGCCCTTTTACTAGTTTGCAAAAAGGTCCTGATATCCTGCAGTGTAAGGGCAGACATGGATGAGGAACAGGGTATTAGAAAAAAAGAGGGACAACTTTACACAGACAGTTAGAAAGGAACTTTTGTTATACTAAGATCAAGGCTCTGGTTGGGACATGAGAACACTGAAAATGAAATAGATTAATCAGGGTGGATGTACTTGAGGTATTTCCATAGAAGGTCCCACCTACCTCCATGCTTGGGACAGAATTGTGTCTTCCCCCCAAAAGAATGATTTATATGTTGAAGCTCAAAGCCCTTGTTTGACTGTACTTAGAGAAATAAATTTAAAGAGATAATTAGGGTTGTATAAGATTATAAGGATGAAGACTAATCCAAAAGGACTGGTGTCCTTATAGGAAGAGGAAGATATACCAGGGTTGTACACAGAGCAAATGCCATGTGAGGACACCGCAAGAAGGTAGCTATCTATAAGCCAATGAGGGAGGCTTCACAAGAAACCAAACCTGTTGATCCCTTGCTCTTAGAATTTAAAGGTACGGAACTCTGAGGAGTAAATTTTTGTTATTTAAGTCACCCAGGCTGTAGCTTTTTCGTTTTTGGATTGGTTGCTTGAGTGAGAGATCAGAATTCCAAGTAATATAAGAACACATTCAGCCCTTACGGAGAAGAGCATAAATTCCACTTCTTGAGCACCTCCTGACAGTTAATAATGATATTTTAACTTATAAAAGTTTTAACTATATATTTATAAATATAATTCTTATTTAATTAACTGTGCCTAGTTACTTCTTTCTAAAGAGGACAGTATGGAAAAGAGAGATGAAAAACACTACCTTATTCAAGTGATCATGGATAATTTCATCAGAATAAATCATGTTTATAGAATGCATTTCAAATATGATAAAATGGCCCTTTACTTTCTTCCTTCATAAAACTCAGAAACATAATCAATTCAGGAGATTTTTTAAAATGAGGCAAATTCCAGTAGAAGGACATAACTGATCAGTACTCCTAGAACATTGGTTGGTTTCTATGCCAGTCAGCATCAAAATTATCAAGGTATCAAAAAATAAGGAAATTCTGAGTAACTGTCACAGCCAAGACAATGGTGCCTAAGGGGACATGGAAACTAAATGTAATCTAGTCTCTGGAGTGGGTTCCTGGATCAGAAAAAAAAAATTGATTAAAGAAAATCTGAATAATTTGTGAACTTCAATCAATAATAATATGTCAATAGTGCTTAAGTAATTATATTAAATTTACTATGCCGATGAAAGATGGCAAATGGGTGGAAGGGCATATGGAAATTCACTATACTATTTTATTGTTCTGCAAATATAAACTACTGAAAACTGAAGTCTATCTTTGAAAAGGTCATTACTTTATTTATAATTTATTTTTGGATTTATTTCCTGCGTGAGAGCATTTTTCCCTCTGAATTTTAAATAGCATGTATTCTCTGTGGGCACCTAAATGTTTCTGAGAAGTCTGTCTTAATTCATGTAATTGTTTCCCTGTATATAACATGTCTTCTCCCCATCTCAAACACCTACCTGCTTTCATGCTTTAAAAGTTTTTCTTTATTTTTGATTTCAGTGATTTGAACATAGTATCATTAACTGTTGTTTTAATGCTATCTCCTTATTTTTGGTTTGCTGAACTTTTATGATCTTCAAGTTGATACTTCAGCAATATGTTCAGCCATTATTTCTTCAAATAATTTTTATAATTCATTATATTTCTATTCTTCCAGGATTCAAAATAAATTTCTATTATATTGTTTGATATTATATTAATATATTACTAGGGGAATGGTGCATGGAATTCATGCACAGAGGGGGGATTCCCTCAGCTCAGCATGCATCATCTCCAACTGGGAACCCCTTGGGGGATGTCCGACTGCCTGTTTAGGCATGATTGGACACCCCTCTCACAATTAGGGACTGCTGGCTTTTAACTGTTCACCTGCTTGCTTGCCTGATTGCCCCTAACTGCCTCTGCCTGCCAGCCTGATCACCCCTAACTTCTCTCCTCTGACAGCCTGGTTTCCCCCAACTGCCCATCCCTGCTGCCCTGATCTCATCCCCAACTGCCCTCCCCTCCTGGCCTGGTTGCCCCAAGTGCCCTCCTCTGCTGGCCTGATCTCATCCCAAACTGCCCTTCTCTGCTGGCCAATTTGGTTCTGATTTATTGGTTTCTACGCCAGTCAGCATCAAAAGCTCTGCCTCCTAGGCAGACATTGGTTCCCCACAACATCAACATTTGGTTCTGATTGGTCAGTTCCTATGCCAATCAACATCAAAAGTTTCACCTCCTGCAGAGACCGGTTTGGCTCAGTGGATAGAGTGTCGGCTTGTGGACTGAAAGGTCCCAGGTTCGATTCCAGTTGGGGGCATGTACCTTGCTTGCGGGCACATCTCCACTGTGGGGCGTGCAGGAGGCGGCTGATCGATGATGTCTCTCTCTCATCAATGTTTCTGACTTTCTCTCTCTCTTCTTCTCTGTAAAAAATCAATAAAATATATTTAAAAAAAAAGTTCCACCTCCTAGGCAGCCATTGGTTCTTCACATCACCTACACTTGGTTCTGATTGGTCATTTCCTATACCAGTCAGCATCTCTGGGCCTTATCAATGGGGCCTGATCAGAAAGGCAGGGCCAATCAGCAGCCCCAGTGGGAGGGTTGGAGAGAAACTGAGCCACAGATGCTGGCCAGACTGGGAGAGAAAGAGAGAAGCAAGTGCTGATCAACAGTTTCCTCAGAGGCTATGGATCAGTTTCTGTTTCTCTCTTCAGGCCTCTCTCTGGCCCTGATTCACAGCCCCCTCAGCAGTCAGTGCTGGGACACCCTGCCTACAGTGGAAACAATCAGAACTGCAGGACTGACTTTCAGTTGGTCGGGTCTTGGTCCTTATGACCCAGGGTTTTTATATATTAGGATAAGTATTTAATTTTCAGTTTTACTTCTCTATTATTCATTTTGAAAAATATTGATTTACACATTAATAAAAAATAAATAAAAATAAATTCATGTTTATAAAAATAAAAATAAATTTATCTTTATTATTGGGAGTATTACAGATGTCCCTCTCTTTTCCCCATTGCCTCTTCCTCTCAGTTCCTGCCCTCAAAAGAAAAAAAAAAAAGAAGAAAATATTGATTTATTGTAAAGTTTACAATAAAGTTTACCAACTATTAATGCTGTCATGCATATATCTAATATGTATGTATTGCATATCTGATATGTGAATATGCCTTAAATGTAGAATATATATTAAATGTTTTTTACATCTACCATTTTCATTTTACCATTTTTCCATCTCTGTAGAAAGTATTTTTTTATTCATTTGACTATTTTTAATGTCTTAAAGTAGCTTCTTCATCTATTAACTCTGATTTCTAGGATTGTTGTCATCTTGAAATCTGTTTCTATAGTTCATTTTTCCCTTAATCTTGACTCACGCTTTCTTTTCCTTTTTTTTTAATCTTATACTATTTCTGGTTAATATAATTAATCATGTGCATGATATGTGGTAAAAAGCCTGAATTTCACTTTGGTTTTCTGAAGAGTGTTATTTTTCTTCTAACAGACACTGGTGGATACTTGTGCAAGTTTGCATTTACCATGTGTTGTGTCAGAATTAATTTTGTCTTTATCCAAGGATGCTGTTCATACTCCTAAAATATGGCCCTTTTGAAATTTTTTTGTTTGTTTTTCTTTTGAAAACTTAATGGAAAACTCAAGGAGTTTACTGAGCTACTCTGAATAACTCAAATTTCTGTCTGTTGCAGTAATCAACAGTTTTAATATCTATTCAATTTTATCAGTCTTCTGGCTATAGCTTTTATGAACTACCAAGATTATCTTAACCCATGTAAAGTTTAGGAAATATCAAAGAATTTGAGGAGAGTTTATTTGCCAATTTTAGAACTTTCTCTATGAGACTTCTTCCTTTTGGAGATTTTCTCCCTCAATTTCTAAGTGCTATGTTTTATAGTTCTGACTTCTGTTCATTAATACCTCAACTCATAAAAAGATTCCAGCTTTCTGTTGGACATATCACTTTGCAAAATATAGACCAGAGAGTGATCTTAATGGAAAGATATAGAATAATGTCACATCCTGTTGGAGGTCAATTCTTCCCTTTCTGTATGCTTCTGGTTATTTTAAGTTTATTACATATATTGCATATTTGTATTTCCACAATATTTAAAAATTATCTATAAGATGTTTAGTTTGATATAAGATATATGTCATTTCTGAAACCATAACCTATATTCCAAATTTTGTAGATGAAATTTTCTCCCTTTCTTCCTATTTCTTCCTATGGCCTTCTCAGTAATTTTCTCGGCCCTATCCTCTAGTCCACCTATTACCTCTTTCACTGTAGGTTCAATTAGTTAATAAATCTATTGAAGTATTTATTTTGATAATGATATTTTAACTTATAAAAGTTTTAATTGTATGTTTATAAATATAATGTCTTTTATAACACAACCATACTTTTATTTTTATTTCTTTAAGTATTCAACAAGTTTGTTTTATTTATTATATTTATCAATTCTAATTGCTGGTTGTATCACATCATATTTTATATTAACATTTCAGCTCATCCCAGTTCATAATGATATGTGTCCCCATCTGCTATCTACATATGTTGTTAGTTCTGAAATCACCTTCTTTGAAATTATATGTTCATGTTCTAAGTTCAAATTATTTTTCCTATAACATTATTACTCCTTTTATGAACCCTTGATCCATATGTTTATCAAGATCAATTTAGACAAAGTAAAATGAAATATCATTATGCAGATTTTTAGAACTAACAGTAGGGTAAATTTTAGCTATAATCCTCTTGTGAATGCAGATGTTTTATCCTCCATCCAAGTAAAAATAAAAATTTGTTTAATATTCCTGAAATATTTATATTCTGTGAAACTTTTGTCCTAGTTCACTCCTTAAAATTGTTGTTTTTCCAGTTATTCTCGTTCTTGTTGTAAATCTCTGATTTGCCTCTCATCTTACATGGATTTCCAGGATTTTTCTCTTGTACATGTATAGGTTATTAGTGGCCTCCTTGAAAAAATGCCAGATTCAGTTCTGTTGTCCCTCCATGAATATATGCATTTCATAATTTCTGAATTTAAATATCTCTTTCAATTTCTTTCTAGTCATAGGCATGAGTGAGAGTGTGTGTGTGTATGTGTTCTGTGCTACAAAAATTTCTATAACCCCCCAATTTTAGATATATATGTATAAAATTTGATTTAATATTTATCATTTTAAGGGCAATGTCAAGACAGATGAGACATTAACAAATATAACTCAAATTAATGTATTTTTCAATAAACACATTGATAACTTTATATTGAAAGCATTATCTAGAGACCTAGGATACAGAAGGGATAAGATAAACACTGTGCTTCATAAGACTTACTGTCTAGTAGATAATAGCTGTTCAAAATAATTATCCAAAGGGGGATTTTAATATAATTGTGATAAATCTGTCAAAGGTAAGGTACACGAAAATAAGAGGGCTAAAATGTATTAAGGAAGGAAAGTGACATTTAAGCTGAGAGAGGAAGCTTGATTGAAGTTAGTCATTCAGTGGGAAGGTTATAATTCATACAGGCAAGAAAAAAACAGTGTGTACAAAACTACTGAGTTTGGTAGAAGCTTACAAGTTTAAAACATTGAAATATGGTAAAAATAATGAGAGAAGAGAATAAAAATGATATATAAGAACCAGGTCATGAATTTGTTGCTACTGCCAATTTTAATTATATTGAATTTTAATCCCCCTCCATATAATTTAATATTCATTCAGTCAGTTATTGATCTACTAATTCAACATTTATTATGGACTTACTATCAGGTCCTACTTTAGAAAATGTGATGAGAATGGTTAACAAGATTGAGAGAGTCTCTCATTACTCATTAGAGAAATAAGAATTTGGTGAGGGGAGATATAGCTACACAATTTGATATATTTTAAGTGTAACTTTCTTTCTGGCCCCATTATTTTTGCCTACCTACATAATAATTCTGGGAAAACTTTTACTGCAAAAGTTCTATAACTATAGACTGATTACATAAATAAAAGATTGTGTATGTAGAGCTAAGTGATATGATCACAGCCAGTGTTGGTATAGTCTAATATATTTGAGCCAGCACTTTATAGTTGGCCTTATTTCTGACTTGTTTATGTCTATGCCATACTGGCTATTAAATATTTCAGATACCACTCATGTTCTTGCCATAGGTGAATGTGGTAGTTCAGTGGTTCAACTAAAAACCAGCATGACTCATTGGATGAGCATTAACCTATGAACCAGGAAGTTGAAATTTATGCCTAGGTTAGGGAGTATGCCCTGGGTTGTGGACTCCATATTCAGTGTGGGGTATGCAGGGGGGCAACCAATCAATGATTCTCTCTCATCATGTATGTTTCTATCTTTCTCTCCCTCTCTCCTTCTCTCTGAAATCAATAAAAATATGTTTTAAAAAAGCCATTTGAAGTGGTCCACAGAAGAGATTATGAAGTTTGGCTTAGGATGTCTATCATAGATGCATAAAAGAAAAACAAATTTCAGCACTATTTAGAAGAGAGTCAACAGAACTTGATGAAAGACTGAAGATCAAATAGATGTAAAATATAGGTAAATATAGGCATGTTTTAGAACAACATCCAGTTATGGCTTATGCAGCTGGTTAGTGGTACTAAATTAGAGAACACTGGAGAAATAGTTTTTGTTTTTTTGTTTGTTTTGTTTTTTGTGCAGAAGCTATATTGTTTTGGAATTTTTGGAAAGTGTTAGTATTATATATACTGAAGTCATTTATTAAAATTCTTAGATATATACAAAAACCCAAACTTTAGATTATTAAATAAAATAGTAAAAAATTGAATCTGTGAAAATGGATAAAATTTCACATTAATATAATACAAAATAAGAAAAGAGTGTGAGGCAGAAGCCTAAAAAAATCAGATTTAAAAATTAGGTAAGAAAGTAGTGTCAATCAAGGCAATTGAGAAGGGAAAAAAATGGGGCAATTATATTGGTATAAAGCCAACAAATTAAAATATTTTTTTAAGAAGTAAAAAGTGGTCAACTGTCAAAATTCAAGATAGGTAAAATGACAGGAAGATTTTTTTCCCCACTCTTTCTAAAATGTGTGTGTGTGTGTGTGTGTGTATACATATTTTAGAGACCTGGTGAATGAATTCGAACACCAGTGGAGTCCCTCGGCCTGGCCTGTAATATTGGGCCAAAACTGGATCGCCAACATTCCCTGAGGGGTTCTGGATTGTGAGAGGGCAAAGGGCAGGCCAAGGCATCCCACCAGTACATGACTGGGGCCTGGGAGAGATGTGGGAGGTTGGCCAGCCAGGGAGGGACCTCTGACGTGTCCAGCCCATCTTGCTCAGACCCAATCGACCAGACTCCAGCAGCAAACTAATTACCAGTCAGTGCATGTCATAGCAAGTGGTTGAGTGACCTTAGCATATCATTAGCATATTATGCTTTGGTTGAATGGACAACTGAACTACCAGACACTTAGCATATTAGGCTTTTACTATATAGGATTAGTATATGAAATGTTGAAAGAAATTCCCTAACATCTAGACACACAGATTACCTGTTCTTATCCTTAATTGACTAAGCAAGAACAATAAGGAAGCAAACATTTTGTGTACAATGTAATAATTATTAATATTATTGAAGAATGTCTAGCATTAAGAACAGTGAAAGATCAACAAAGATTTTTAGCAATGTTGTCCAACACAGCAGTACCATTGTTTTTCTGAGTATTAGGCTGAACAAGACTAAATAATCCCCAATATTTTTATTTTATTATTACAATATTACTAGAGGCCTGGCCTGCACGCTCTCACAATCTGGGACCGCTGACCTCTAACCACTCACCTGCCTGCCTGCCTGATTGCCCCTAACAGCCTCTGCCTTGGCCCCTGCCTGCTATGGCTGCTGCCTCTGCCTTACACCCACTACCACGGTTTCATCCAAGAGGTCATTCAGAAGGACATCTGCAATGACATCCAGAAGATCATTTGGCTGTCCAGTCTAATTAGCATATTATGCTTTTATTATTTTAGATTTCACATAATTATCTAACATAACACCAAGTGTTATGCCTAAACTTATCTATTCAAATACCATAGTCTAATTTCTATGGAAAATGAACACTTAAAAGTAATTGTTTTAAAATAAGGGTTATTTAGTATGTTTGACTTTTGGTCAAAATGGTAGTGTAGGTAAATGCCTTTCTTACATCCTCTCATAACCACATGAAAATTATAACTAAACAACAGAAAAACCATCATTAAGAACTGCCTGAAGTTTAGTTGAATAGAACTCCTATAATGATATACAGAAGAAGCCACCTCAAGACTGATACTGCTGGGCCCTAACTGAATTGGTTCAGTGGGTAGAGCATCAGACTGCAGACTGAAGGGTCCCAGTTTTTATTCCCATCAAGGGCACATGCCTCAGTTGTGGGTTTGATCCCCAGTAGGGGGCATGCAGTAGGCAGTCAATTCATGATTCTCTCTCATCATGGATGTTTCTCTCTCTCTCTCCCTGTCCCTTCCTCTCTGAAATCAATAAAAAATATAATTAAATAAAAAGACTGGAACTGCTGGGATGGGCAGAGATGAGGAATGAGAAGGTCCCATTCCTATATGAGGTGGTTAAAAATTGAGAGAGACATCTCAGATCTTCCCTGAGGAGCAAGGAGTCCCAGCCCAACAGCAGGCTCAGTCCACGGTTTCAGTGCTAAGAAGAAAATTATCCCTAACTTCTGGCTGTGAAAACCAAGGAATGTTGTGACTGAGTGAGACAAATGGTTTCTGGATTCCCAGGTGTTTTTCTTAAAGAACCTGCACATGGACTTATTCTTACTCACTTGATTTGAACTCTAAGGCAGGGCAGTAGCTCACAAGTTGCCAGGAATATACAGAAAGGAACTGATTTTTCTAGCTTTAGGATGAAAATTGGAGGGGTGACATCTATCTCCTAGAAAAAAGTGCTGACAAAAACCATGATTTATTTGCTGAGTCCTCCCCTTGTAGGCAAAGGCAGGCACCATATCTCAGTCTAAAGTTAGATTGCTTATTTGAGTTTTTAATTGTTTCCTGGGGTAGACCTGTAATGCTATACATTTTTTTCTTTGAATTGTTTTTTCTGTGTCTCATAGATTTTTAGTTTGTTGTGTTCTCATTTTCATTTGTTTCAAGGTTATTTTTGATTTATTTTTTGATCTCATTTTTAACCCATACATTGTTTAGTAACATGTTATATAGCCTCCATAATTCTATGTGTTCTTCAGTGTTTTTCTTTTGGTTGATTTTTATTTTCATATCATTATGATCAGAGTATGCTTGACATGATTTCAATATTCTTAAATTTATTGAGACTTGTTTTGTATCTAATGTGGTTTACCACAGAAAATGTTACATATGCCCTTGAAAATAATGTATATTCTGATTGTTTGGGGTTAAATATTCTAAGGATATCAGTTAAATATATCTAATTTAGTATCTTATTTAAGTTACTATTTCCTTATTGTTTTGTGTTTTTTTTTTGTCTGGAAGAACTATCCATTCATATCAAAGGCTTACTATAATTCTACTAGAGGCCCAGAGCAAAAATTCGTACATGTGTGGGGTCTCTTAGCCTGGTGAAGGATTGAGGTTGATAAGACCAGGGAGAAGCTCCTGTGTTGAGCATCTGCCCTCTGGTGGTCAGTGCATGTCATATCAACAGGTCATTCCAGTCATTCAGTTGTAATAGTCACTTGGGCTTTTATATATATAGATTACTACTGCTAATCTCTTCTTTTAGGTTACTGAAGATTTGCTTTGCATATTTAGGTGATTTGATGTTGGGTGCATAAATATTTATCAGAGTTATATCCTCTTGTTGGAATGCTCCTTTTATTAGTAACTAGAAGCCTGGTGCATGACTTCATGGACTGTGGGGTCCCTTGGCCTGGCCAGCAAGGGATCAGGTCAAGTCCAGCTCTCCAACATTCCCTGAGGGGTCCTGGATTGTGAGAGGGTGGTACTCAGATGACACACTCAGAAATTGGGGTCTCTCCTCTTTGGTTCCAGGTGTGTCACCAAGAACTGCAGTTGTCAAGTCATTGAGCATCTGCCCTCTGGTGGTCAGTGTGCATCATAGCGACCAGTCGACCTATCATTTGGTCATTTGATCATTTGTCACTTAAGCTTTTATATATATAAATAGTGTCCTCCTTTGTCTCTTACTATAGACTTCATTTTAAAACCTGTTTTATCCGCAATTATGAAACCTGTTTGAATATAATAAAAGAGTGATATGCAAATTGACCATCACTCAAAGATACAAGATGGCTGCCTCTATATGGTCAAAGATGGCTGCCCCCAAGTGAACACAAGATGGCCACCACAAGATAGCCTGCAGGGGAGAGAAACTGTTGGCTATCAGGCCAGCAGCAGAGGGCAGCTGGAGGTGACCAGGCTGGCAGAGGAGGGCAATTGGGGCAGACCAAGCCACCAAGAGAGGGAAATTAGGGGGCACCAGGATTATAAGGGAGGACAGTTGGGAGGACCAGGAGAGCAGGGGAGGCCAGTTGTGGGGAACCAGGACTGCAGGGGAGGGCAGTTGTGGGGGATCAGGCTAGCAGGGAGGGCAGTTAGGGATGACCAGGCCAGCAGAGAGGGGCATTTGGGGGGACCAGGCCAGCAGGGGAGGGATGTTGAGGGGGACCAGGCCAGCAGGGGAGGGCAGGTAGGGGTGACCAGGCCTGTAGGGGAGGACAGTTAGGGGCAACCAGACTGGTAGGGGAGGGCAATTAGAGGTGACCAGGTCAGGAGGGGAGAACAATTAGGGACAATTAGGCCAGCCGAGGAGCAGTTAGACATAAAGTGGTTAGGGGGTAATCAGGCTGACAGGAAGAAATGGTTAGGGGCAAATAGGCAGAGGCAGGTGAGCAGTTGGGAGCCAGCATTTGGAGGAGGGAAGTCCAATATCCTATTTAGGCCTGATGCCGATGCGGTTCCCAAACTGGAGAGGGTGCAGCCTGGGCTGAGGGACAATCCCCCACCCCCATGCAAGAGTTTCATGCATAGGCCTCTAGTCATATATAATTGTTGCTATTGCAGCTTTTCTCCCATCCATTTGCATAAAATATCTTTTTTCATTCTTTTATTGTTAGTCTGTGTGTACCTTTGATTCTGAGGTGTGTCTCTTATAGAGACCACATAGATAAGGTCTTATTTTCTTATCTTTTCTGCTACCCTATGTCTTTTGATTAGATCATTTAAGGCATTTACATTTAAGTAGTTATTGATAGTTATGTATTTATTGCTTTATCTCTGATTTCCTTTTTTCTCTTCTTCTATTTCTTAAATTATCGCCTTTAACTTTTTTTTTCTAAAACTGGTGATAGAAATGTCTTTAGCTTTTTCTTATCTGAAAAGCTCTTTCTTTCTCTTTCTATTTTCAAAGATAGCCTTGGTTGGCAGAATAGTCTTGGTTGTAGGTCCTTACTTTTCATCACTTTGAATATTTCTTGCTAAACCCTTATCACCTGAAATGTTTCTGTTGAGAAATAATCTAAAAAGCAAAAAATACATGAAATGTAAATGAAAATTTAACAAAAAGGACACTGAACACTTCTATCATACTTTGTAATTATTTATTCTTTAAGCTCTATGGTTGTTCTCACAACTTTTCACTTTGCTACTATCACTAACCTTCTTTTAATCCATGATGAATTACTATATGTAATTGATAGTATTAGGGAGCAACAAAAGCCAAAAACATGAAATTATTCACAATACGATTTCCTGAGATGTTAGTAAGTTGATGTTTGGCAGTAGACTGACTCATACTCAAACATTATTTGCTTTGTTTGCTACCTAAGAGACACATGACTGATCATACAAGTTTCAGTATGAAACAGTTGTTGGGTCAAGAACCAAAGTTTTATTTGAAAAATGAGACCTTTTTTTTTTCCTGTGAACAAATTTGTTTGAGATGGGAGATGTTTGAGAACTGAGGTTTGCTTATATAGTATTCTTAATTTCTGATTGATTCCTTTTTATGCTTTCTTGGTCCTTTTTCATGCTGTTATCAATCTTACCAAGTTTATTTTTTTAATATATTTTATTGATTTTTTACAGAGAGGCAGGGAGAGGAATAGAAAGTTAGAAACATTGGTGAGAGAGAAACATGGATCAGCTGCCTCATGCACATCACCCACTGGGGATGTGCCTGCAACCAAGGTACATGGCCTTGACCAGAATCAAACCCAGGACCCTTCAGTCTACAGGCCGATGCTCTATCTACTGAGCCAAACCAGTTAGACTTCACTAAGTTTCTTGAGCATCCTTATATCCATCACATTGAACTCTATATTTGATACATTGCTTGCCTCCATTTAATTTAGCTTTTTTTCCTGGAGATTAAATTTGAGGCCTGTTTATTTGTCTCCCTATTTTGGCTGTCTCTTTGTGTTTGTTTGTATGAATTAGATAGATCTGCTGTCTCCAATTCTTTGTGGGACAGTCTTTTGTAGTAGGTGTACTGTTGGACCCAATGGTATACTCTCCTTGATCTCCTGAGCTGGGTGCTCTAGAAATGTCTTGTGTACCCTCTTATTATAATTGGGCCTTGATTGCTCTTGGCCTGTTCTTGCTTGGGATCTACCCTCAGGTTGGCTAACTGTGAGGCTCAATCTTGACCATAACTTATGAGCTTCCATGCAGGTACTGCTGTGATATCCCTCTGTATATGCTGCATGTTCGATTCTGCTATGATGTTGTCTGAAGATGTCCACTTGGTGCATTGGTTCTAGGCTTCTTGGTGTAGGCCAATTTTAGACACTGTGCCTGGCCCTTCACAACCTGTTTGAAAACACAATCAATCTACACTTTGTGGTTGTCTCTGCTGGACTTGACTGTGCATGGAAATAATTAAGCTGGGCTGCAAGGCCAACTTTTACTAGAACCTGAAGGTAGGTTAGCAAATATCCAAGGTATTCCAGGATCTGTCTCTACCTGCTTCTGCTTGCCTACTGCCTGTTAAGTTCCAACATTGAAAGAGGAAGGGGCTAGTGGATTTATCATGAGGAGAAGATACTATTCAGACTTCAGGGAATGTGGTAGATATAATATCCCATCCCAGAGCCACATGTCCCAGATTTTGTCCTGACCCTAGCAGGATGGAATTCCCTGTCAGTCAGGTGGCTGGGGTGTCAAGAACCCAGAGTTTGGGTTGGCCAGAAGCAAGAAAGGTGTTTCTATTTGATCTCTTATGAGTGGAAAACCCCACTAAGGTTATCAGAAAGTGGAGGAAATGGCCCTGCCCCAAAACCAGTCACTGACACTCTCTAAATTTTCCCTGACTCCTTAGCAGGACTTAAGATCTTTAGCAACACTGTTTTATTTTATTTTATTTTATTTTATTTTACTTTATTTTATTTTGCTTTATTTTATTTTATTTTATTTTATTTTATTTTATTTTATTTTATTTTATTTTATTTTATTTTATTTTATTTTATTTTATTTTATTATTACTAGATGCCCATTCTGGGAAGATTCCTGCAGGAATAGGGCTTCCTGCAGCAGTCTCTGCTGCCCTGCCTGCTTCTCTCCTATCTCCACTGTACCTCCCATTTTCCTCCCTTCTCTGCAGCCTCCCCTGCTTCCTGCCCCACTTGCTTCCCTCCCTTCTATGTTGCCCCACTTGCTTGCTTCTCCACAGCTTCCCTCCCTTCTGCAGCACTTGGCTTTCTTCCACACTATTTTCAGTCTTCGATCTGCACCAGGATATGCAAATTAACCACCATATTGGTTTAGTTAATTTGCATACTCACTCCTGATTGGCTTGTGAGCATGGTTTGTGAGTGTGGCTGTGGGCATAGCAGAGGTACAGTCAATTTGCATGTTTCTCTTTTATTAGATAGAATTTTTACTAGAGGCCCAGTGCACAAATTTGTGCATGGGTGGTATTCAGACACCTGCCCCAATGGGGGCCCATAAAGCTGGAATGGTGGGGGAGAGAGGGAACTGATCAGGGCCTGGATCAGGCTGATTGGCTGCTACAGTGCACAGCATAGCCATTGTCATTCTGGTCATTCTACCATTTTGGACATTGGGCATATATATATGTTTTTTTTTACTCATAATACAGCTAAGAGCAGTAGGAAATCTTGTGTAGTGGTAGCAGAAAATAGTTAATAAGAAGAGCAAACAGAGCTAGTTAAGATTGTGAGGGGTTAAAAAAACACATAAAATAACATAAATAAAATAAAGATTATGGAAAAAAAATTCTTATGTGGGGAATACCTTCTTATTATTGCCTAGCTACATGTTTATCATCTTCTTATACACATTCTTATTGCCCAATTATATACCTTATTTTTAATGTATATGAGATCACCAGGTATTATTATTATTAGATCTAGCATTTATTTTATTAAAAATTCATTATTTGCAGTTTTGGTTAACATGAAGAAATCTCTTTTTTATTTTTACTTCCTTCATTAAGTTTATTTTTCAAATTTCACTCATTCTACTTTTCTTCTGTTTCCTCCTATAGAATGAGAATGCTGGTATATGTCCTAGCCTAGAACACAATGATGACAATAGATGGGATGGAATGTTAAATCAAATTGGGGGAAAGAAAGATAAGGTGACTTATCTACAAAATCATATTACATCAAATGTTTAGACTAAAATTAACTGAAAAGATGCCACAGCAAGATGGAAGGCTTGAGCATTTAATTTTGTTTAGTGTGAATTGTTGCATATGAATACTGACTTTACCTAGGTCATGAGTCCTAGAAGAAACTGTGTCCCTATGTATATCCTAAGAGAGGAGGGAGTAGGCTAAAATTTCCCAAATGGCATCCTATCCAACAATATCTTTGCTTGAGCTCTTGTGTAAATTGGGTCTTGTGGATTACTAGAATTTCACATCATTATTAGTTCCTGGAAAGAGAGAGGGACAGAAACTTTCATCAAGAAAGAAATGAGTGTTTCCATATTTTATGCTTCTGTGTGTGGCATCCTCACCCCATTGTCAGATCCTCAGAGAACACAAAGGTCAGAGGGGGAGGGTACTGCTACTATTCTTAGCCTTTTCTCCATTAGAGATTTAGGTTTAACCATAAAAGGACCTTCCCTTATCTAGTACAGTTTCTGACCTCTGTAGGCTATATAGCTGCCATGGGTTAATGGATAGCAAGTTGTGTTACCAACACTGCAGCATCCTCTTTGCAGAACTCTTGGAATACAGTATTTGAGGTGGATTTGGGAAGTTCAAATGTAAAACATACAGGTCCCAGGAAGAAGCATGAGCAAGTGTGTCCTTTACAATCTTCTTCTCCTAAAATATGAACTTAGAAACTGCAAAAATAACAATGGCAAACCTAACTTTCTCTGCTTCAAAAATTACCATCAGATTGCACAATGACTGGGCGAGATTAATGTAACAACCTGAACTATTCTGCTGTCTGCTTTTGATATTTTGCCAATAGAAAATGGATAGTTACACAGAATAGAGTATGGGTAGAATAAAGTATTGCTTACTGCTCCTTGAAATCACAACTTTCTGTCATTAAAAAAGAATGAGTTATTAAAGAGAAATCTTATATGAGTCAGGAAAGGTTAAGAACTGTCAGTTACTTGCAATTCTGTATCTCCTTTAAAATGTAACATTTTGTAACCTGATGCCAACTGAATACACTCAGAGAACCAGAATATAAATGTGGGGGATAGGAAGGAGGATGTTGAATACATGTGATGAGGAATATTTTAATAGTTTATGGCTCACTTCCACTTTACATGGGGAACAGAGCAGAGTAACCATCTGCCCCTTAATAACAAAGTCATTACAAAAGTGTGATGATAATCATAGTGTGGGAGAGCAAGCTCATCAGCAGGAATGGGACATAATGTTTATTACAGTTATGCATGTCCATGACAGTCTTTGCTTTTCAAGCATTATATCATAGAATCAGACAGACGTCTTGAGTTTCAGTTATGTGACATTAGCAAGTACCTATCTATTCTAACCTCAGTTTCCTTATTAGTAAATGGTTGTAACAATAATGTATATATTACATTGCTCTTGTAAGATTAAGTGCAATGGTCTGTATAAAACAATTATCTCAGTTTCTGACACATACTAGACAGTTAATGGATATTTATTAAATAGTAGAGGCCCAGTGCATGAAATTTGTGCATGGTGTGTGTGTGTGTGTGTGTGTGTGTGTGTGTGTGTGTGTCCCTCAGCCCAGCCTGCACCCTCTTTAATCTGGGACATCCCTCTCATAATCCAGGACTGCTGGCTCCCAACCACTCGCCTGCCTGCCTGCCTAATTGTCCCTAAATGCTTTTGCCTGCCAGCCTGATCACCCCCTAACCACTCCCCTGCCAGCCTGATAGATGCCTAACAGCTCCCCTGCAAGCTTCATTGCCCCTAATTGACCTCCCCTGCTGGTCTGGTCACTTCTAATTGTCATCCACTGCCAAACTAGTCACTCCTATCTGTTTGCCTCTGCAGGCCTGGTCATCCCCAACTGCCCTCCCCTGAACACTTGGTCACCATTAACTGCCTTCCCTGGATGGCCCGATAACCCTTAACTGCCCTCCCCTGCAGGCCTGGTCCCCCTCAATGGCCTCCTCTGCAAACTTGGTCCCTACTACTTCTCCCCGTGTAGGCCTGGTCCTCCCCAACTGCCCTACCCTGCAGGTCTGGTTACCCTTAACTCCCCTCCACTGCAGGCCAGATCACCCCCAACTGTTCTCTGCTGGCCTAGTCTCCCCCTAACTGCCTGCCCCTGCAGGCCTGTTCACCCCCTATTGCCCTCCCATGCTGGTCTGTTCCCCCCACACAGCCTGCTATTTAGTCATTTGATAATCCCTCACTAACCCACCTGCTGGCCTGGTTGTAGGCAGCCATCTTGTGAGGGCATGAAGGTCAATTTGTGTATTACCTCTTTATTATACCAGATTTTGCAAAAGAACTCTAGAAATTAAAAGTAATGTTGGGAGTATGTAAACCAACAATAAAAAAGTCATCTTCATCATGTCTTACTATAAATAAGAGAAAAGCAAATTAAACAACATGATACTGTTTTACTGTTACAGTGTGTTGGTGGTGGCATGGAAAATGGTAGTTTGCAAATATATCGTGAAATGTGTAAATTAGTTTATATGTTTTGAAAAACAGTTTAATAATATATCTGAAAGCCTTAATGATTTTCATAACTTTTCATAAAGTTATTTTCATAACTTCAAATTTAAAATTCTGCATCTTAGGGAGTCAAAAGATTGGTGTATATTGATTTTTGAATTTATAGAACTAATAATATTAATAATTTGGGAATAGGCTAAATATGAAGTTACATAGAACACAAACACACATAATCACAAGTCTATATAATCCAGAGAGATCTGAATAAAGTGTGTGGATTGCACCACTGTCAATCTTTTGACTTTGATATTGTACTATACTTAGGAAAATTATCAGCATTTAGGTAATATTGTACTATACTTAAGAAAATTGTTAGCATTTAGAAAACTATAGAAGACCTCTAAGTAATATTGTCCACAACTTACTTGAATCTATTATTATTTAAAATAAAAGTAAGA